>BMAO01026958.1:0-88446 GCA_019973975.1 Trichonephila clavata
AACGTCGGACAGATTCAATGAAAGGTCCAAGAGGGAAAAGAAAAAACCCCAAAAGGAGGGAAATGGATTCCAACAAAAAATGGAATGAGGAGGAAAAGGAAAAATTAAAATGTCAAAAACTTTTTGATGCAATTAAAAAAAAAATTTTTTTAATGGTTTTATAAAGGGTTGACACCTGAGGTATTACATGACGTTTGAGATGTTACACATTCTTTTGAAATGTCAGACAGAACCTTTTTTAGGCATCTCAAGACACTTTCAAGCACTCCAGTAGTTTGCCCCAACTGTCATGAGCAAATGACATTGGGTCATTTTTATTACAAACATGCATCCGAGAAACATTCCTTAAATTTTCGCAAGCAATGCGTGTTTTGTTTTGGAAAAAAACACTAGAATCATGGAGAAAAGAATCATCCCGACCACATAAATCACGTTTTATCGTGCTTGGAACGTTTCGCAAAGGAAGCCAAAGATGTCTGGTTATTCTCGGACGATGAGGAGGAGACGGAAGAAGAGGAAAGGGTGCCAGAAGTATGTGGTTGTAGGCACTTTCAACCGATACCTCGTGAAATGTACGGTCGTCCCAGATTGAGGGACAATTTTTATGATTCAATCTTTGAGAAACCCGACGTATGGGAAGAGGGAATAAAATTTGACAATGGTTTGGGCAAAGATGTGTGGGGGATTATTCAGCGCTACTTGAAAGGAGATTGGGTATGGTTTCACATTATGGTCAAACACAACATTTTTTATACGTTTTGTAAGGAAATGGAAATGATTCGGAATCAATTTGTCATTTTACCCTTTTGGTGTCTCTGCGATGGATTAGAGACAGAGAGGGGTAAAATACAGCATCGACACATGATTTTGGCGTGTGAGCAAGAAAGTGCGTTTGAAGAGATTTGGAAGGGTAAAGTTCGCTATGAATTTCCCTCTGCTGGTCGGGCCAAGAAATGTGTCAAGATTCAGAGTGCCTTTCATTTGGTTCGGACCAATGTGTACGTGAGACAACCCAAATCGTCGTGTGACGGAGGTAAAATTCCCGAAAAATTAATGAATCCGGAACAATGGCCCCATTTCCACATGAATCGACCCTTGCACGCGCATAGTATTGCCTTTCTCTATACGCTTTTTCCAGGAGGAATAGAAAGATTACTGTTGGAACAACTTGGAAATAAAAATGTGGCCAGTTGGGACAAGGTGATTAAATGTTTACCAGACGGGTGGGGTCATTTGAAATGGAATGTACCAATTCACGTGACGGGATGGAAATTTTTAAATTGCGTGTTTCCTTTCCAATACCAGGTGACAGGGGAAGAGACTCCTCTGTACGTGACGCTCTACGGTAACACAAAATTGTTTTTAAAGGAGGGAAACCAGGGGGGTGAATGTTTGTTTCAACGGATCCGAGACGAAATGTATGTATTGTCCCGCAAACAACAAAACATGATGAATGAAATTAAAAAGATAAAGCAAGAGTGGGCCATGGACCAAAAAGTCTTGTTAAGGTCCAAACTCAGCGAGATGAATGCGAAATGCGACCTCATTCAAAGGGAAAGAGACATATTTAAAGAGGAAAGAGATATTTAAAGAGGAAAGAGACATATTGAAAGAGGAAAGAGACTTGTTGAAAGAGGAAAAGGACGTGTTGAAAACAAAAGAAAATGAGTTGAACGCTGAAATAATGATATTAAAATTTAAATTGGAAAATACATTAGTTGAAAATAAAATATGGGAAACCAAAGAAAACGAGTGGAAAACTGAAAGAGATGAGTGGAAAGCCAAAGAACACGAGTTAAACGCAGAAATGAATACATTGAAAAATAAATTGCAAAGTACATTGGTCGTAGATAAAATATTGAAAAGAATGATACAGAGCCAACGAAAGCTCAAAACGATTAACCCATGGCGATGGAAAAGAGTACCAAGGTTACCACGACCTGCCAACGTTCGCTCGTAATCATTCTACTTTAGATCATGTTTGGAGAACCCTTGTTCAAAAGGTTTTCCAACCTTATTCGAAAACTTGCCAACGTTAAAAAAAAAATTTTTAAAAAGTTTTTTTTTTAAAGCTTTCAACATTTTTTGAGAGACGAGTACAAATACTGCACGCGTCTCATCCTACTCAATCGTTCACAATGGATTCTTCTCCAGAGTATGATGATTTGATTGACATGTTCAATTTACCAGCACCAGTTTCACCTTTGCCACCGACTCCAGTGGCTTCTCCATCCCATGAGCCCTCTCAAGAGGAATCCATGATTTATGAATCTTTACCTGAACCACCTATGGTGCCTGAACAATTCATTGAGTCTCAACAACGAATGGAATTTCAAGAATCCTCTGATTCCGTGGAATCACCTGTTGCACCTGAACCCGTTGTTTCTTCTTCTGTGCACAAGATATCTACACCTGTTCGGAAGGTATCTACACCTGTGCATAAGATGGATTCACCTTTGAGAAGGATGGATTCACCAAAGCAAAGGTCAAATTCACCTGTAAAAAAGATAGATTCCTCAAAGCGAAAGATGGATTCACCAAGGCAAAGGTCAAATTCACCAAAGCGACGGGCAGATTCACCTGTGAGAAAGGTAGCTTCCATCATTCAACGAGATTTTCGACGAAACGAGAATGGGCCCCGAGATCCTAGGTTGTATCGCAGACCCGATTTCAGACCACCCTATCGTAGACCTGATTTTAGACCCAGGCGACCCCCATATGCCCATCGATTGATTCCCACGTCTCAAGTGTCGGCTCAAGTGTTTTTCCACAGCCAAGGTTTGGCCGTGTTGTGTCTCCGAGATGAGGGATTCACGATCACCAACGGTGTCGTCTCGTATGCCTTCGATCGGCAATGTCCTAACGAACTATTTAAATATTTGCATTACCTCAATGTCGGTACCATTTGTGTGACGGATCATCAATCCAAGCTCAAATTTAAAGAAATTCAAGCGAGTTGGAGCTCAGCCAGTCCGTTCAAAAGGATCCCTGTGATGCTGTTAAATGCCAACGAACGAAACAGGGGGGAATGTCCCTTTTGTAACGAAATACATTGTCATCGTTGGGTAGCCCTGCAAAGCATGTGCGCCATCTTGCATCAACCCATCAATCCCATTTTTCATTCGTGAGCAAGATTGGTGACTGCACGCTCCGCCCACATCCTGTCTGAAACGTATAAAAGGAGAGCTCGTTGGGACGCTTTAAATCAGTTGTCTCTCGACTCGCCAGCAGCATGGACGCAATCGATGCCTTCCCAGAGCACCTATCCACCACCGTGGTGCCAGTGACCTTACCTGAGAAAACCGAGACGTTGGAATATGCAGCTCGACAGGGCCTCGTTAAAGCATTCATCCTGTATCAGGAGATGGCCACGAAACGTGTGTTTGTCATGTTTTGTAACGATAGTTGGCATTGCAGACGATCGTATATGGACAATTTCAAGCGGGCCGTGTTGGCGGCGAGGATCCAAAATCCCTTTGAACCCGATGAGATGACGTGGGAAAAGGTGTCGCAGGGCTTAATGAGAAATCCCGATCGACCGCTGAAGAATACGGACAAACGGATGGGATTCATGCACCAAAACATGTTTATCGTAAAAACTGGATTTACCTTTGGCTTTCGCACCGTGAAACCGGGAGAGATTCATTTGATCCAAACAACCCATGTGCCTATGCTAATATACGAACTGCCCTCCTCCAGTTTAAAGCAGCAAAGCAAACTCAATCTGTATAGGAGGAGTTTTGAGCCCTTTGACCAAATGCTCTATCATCGCAAAGTGTTGGAGCCCCATACGGCGTATCCCATCCCGGCAGGAACTCATTATATTTTACTCACAGTGCAAGAGACCGTATTTGGGGTGGACATTATTCCCGAAACCATTCTTCCTCAACTCGTTCAGAGCGGATTCAACTTGGGGGATTTTCGAAAGGTGAAGCGATATGACCAAAAAGCCTACAAACTGCCTCCTCCGACCCCGGCTCATGGTGAGACGAGCAAGCGACCTTTGGAGGAAGGGGTGTATCCTCCCTCCAAGAAACATTTTAGGATTCCAAAAAAATCCCACAAAACACTCGTTACACCGGTCGTGCGACCCCCTGTAATGATTGCCAGACCTGCCTTGGCTGCTCCTCAACCCGTGTCCATTCCACTTCAAAAGATTCGTTTGTCAGATTCGCTTGTGTCTCAACCACCTCAGAAGATCCAATTATCAGATTCACCTGTGTCTCAACCACCTGTGCAGATTCATTTCCCAGATCCACCTGTGTCTCAACCACCTCAGCAGATCCATTTTCCAGATCCACCTGTTGCTCAACCACCTCAGCAGATTCAATTTCCAGATCCACCTGTCCAATTTCTAGAACCACCTCAGCAGATCCAATTTCCAGATCCACCTAATGCTCAACCACCTCAGCAGATCCAGTTTCCATATCCCCCTGTGGAGACTTCGTTTGACCATTTAATATCAAACGTATTTGGAGACTGCTTGGTGCCTGAACAAGTGATGGAAGCCCCCCCCCCCAGCCCATGCACAAGAACCCCAGCTGATTCATACCGTGCCTTCCCTCTTTGATCCAAATAATGACATTATATCGTTTTTGGATCATTTTGAAGCGGGGTTGGTCATGGAGCAGCAGGAAGCCCCGCTGGATTTGACAATGCCCAGAATGAACCCTATGAAAAGATACACTGTTGGGTTTAAAGTGACAGAACCTCTAAATTTGTGTTGCAAATAAATCTTGGCAGTTGTGTATGTAATATTTGTAAATAATTATTGTTTTGTACATTTTTTTTGTAAATATTTTTTGTCAATAAAGAAAATGTTTTATGGAAACAAGTCTGATTTTTTTGTCCAAAAAAATACCAACCTTGACACATTACACAAGAGGATGTAAGAAAAAATGGTTTCGGTACAAAATTTATTGGACCAGTGTCGTTCTCGCACTACGATTGTTTTTGGAAATCTGGGTCGGTGGCCGGATCGAGTCACATATTTCGAGCAAGACTATCCTTACACCTTAATTTTTGAGCCCAATTTTGGTGTGCACGTTCCTCGGTCGTTTGGAAAAACAGTGGTCGTGTTTACGAGTCATTTGGATTTGACGTGGGATCCAGGAGTCGAGTTGAGATTTTTTCAATTGGGTCGTCCCCCGTCTCGCCGAGTTTGGGAGGCGTATCAACCCCACAATAAGGAGGCGTACGCGTTGAATCTCATGCAATGCACGCGTTTGGTGGATATTTACGTGACATTATTAACGTGGTTGGATGATTGGGAAATGCATCGAGATGAACACCTCCCTTGGCGTCTGCTGATGCCCCAACCTTGGAAACGGGCTTCGGAAAGACACGTGGAGCGCTCGCATCAAAAGGCCTTGTCACATGGAATGCCAGTTGACGTCACGCTCCTCGAGCATATATAACGCCAGCAGAATCATTCTCTCTCAGCAACATGTCGAATCAACCCACCTATTTTGCCCATGCTAGCGTGTTGCACCACCTGGGCAAACCAGTGCCCATCGAGCTATCGATTGCCACCATTCCCAGGGATGGCAGTGATCCCGAAGTGCTCATCATTACGGTGAAACACGAGGACCTGACCTCCACGCCCAAAGACATGCGTTCCAATGCCTGCAAAAACGCCCGTCTTCGTCTGTTGCGCCCGCTGCCCAAGAGTGTGCCGGCGCAATGGTTGCGATATTGCGTGAGGGGCATGTTTGACCAGCTGTCCCAAGGTAGAAAAGGCCTCATCGTAGTCAAAAGCCCAAAGCAGCAAAAAACATTCAAAGAGTTGGGACTCTCCACCATGGCTCTGGAGATGCTGCCCAAATTCAACACCCTTTGTGATGGAACCTTTCCCAACCCCATGCATGATGACCTCCACGAAGAAGAGGACGTGTCTCATTGCACCATGCTGAAATCATTTCAATTTGCAAAATACCTGCAGCAGTTCAACAAGCTGCAGGCGGAATGGAGCTCCAAAGTTTCAGCTTTGGTAGAGTAAAAAAAAATTGCTCATGGGGCCCAAAAAAAGGGTGACCGAGTCGACTTTTGTGTCGACTCGGTCCCCCTTTTTTTGGGTTAAGGAAGGTGCCAACGTTGGAGAGCATCTCTTTTAAAAACTTGTACTAAAAAGAGGCCACAAGATTTCTACCAAGATGGATAGATCAATCGAAAGGTGCCTGATGGCGAGTGTAGTTTTTGCATGGTCCTGTTGGATAGAATCAACCAATAGATATCTCATGATATGGATAGTGTTTCAATGTTGGATCAGTAATCCAATATAGATGCCTCATGATATGGATAGTGTTTCAATATTGGAGAGTATCAGCCAATAGATTGGTGAGTATCAGCCAATAGGAATCAATTCACGTGACTAAAGAGTATAAAAGGCGAGACATCAGCAGACAGAGACATTCTCTCTCAGAGTTCTCTCAAAGCAACATGTCTCAACTAGCCTTCTTCGCCCATGCTAATGTATTTCATCGCGGAGGCAAGCCTGTGCCGATCGAATTGTCCATTGCCACGATTCCGGAGGATGGAAAAGACCCCGAAGTAATTTGCATCACGGTGGATCATTCCAACCTAATCACCACCTCGAAAGACTGCCGGGCCAACCGTTTTATTAACGAGCGCCTCAGTCTGAAAAGCCACATCCCTGGATCCGTGCCACTGGAGTACCTGTCCTTTTGCGTCAGGGGCAAATTTTGTCACCTGGCGCAAGGAAATCGAGGCCTCATAGTGGTCAAGGGAACCGACCAGCGTACAATCTTTGAAAAGCTGGGAGTGTTTACCATCAACTTGGAGACTCTGCCAAAGTTCCAGGACTTGAACGATCGTACTCTACCAGATCACCTGCACAATGAGGTGCACGAATATTCTGACATTTCAGAGTGCACCATGGTAAAGTCGTACCGTTTTGCCAGATACCTGCAAAACTTTAACAAGCTGCAGGCCGAATATAACAGACAAATGGCTGATCTGGTAGACTAAGTGAGAAAAATTGCAATTTGAACTGTAAATATTGAACTGTAAAAATGCCATTGGGCCCAAAAAAAGGGGGACCGAGTCGACACAAGAGTCGACTCGGTCCCCCTTTTTTTGGGTTAAGGAAGGTGCCAACGTTGGAGAACATCTCTTTTAAAAACTTGTACTAAAAAGAGGCCACAAGATTTCTACCAAGGATGGATAGAATCAATTGAAAGGTGCCTGATGGTGCATGTAGTTTTTGCATGGTCCTGTTGGATAGAACCAACCAATAAGTATCTCATGATATAGATAGTGTTTCAATGTTGGATAGAATCAACCAATAAGTATCTCATGATGTAGATAGTGTTTCAATGTTGGATAGAATCAGTCAATAGGTATCTCATGATATGGATAGTGTTTCAATGTTGGATCAGTAATCCAATATATATATATATATAGATGCCTCATGATATGGATGGCGAGACATCAGCAGACAGAGACATTCTCTCTCAGAGTTCTCTCAAAGCAACATGTCTCAACTAGCCTTCTTCGCCCATGCTAATGTATTTCATCATGGAATATACCAATCGAATTGTCCATCGCCACGATTCCGGAGGATGGAAAGGACCCAGAAGTAATTTGTATTACGGTGGATCAGTCCAACCTAATCTCCACCTCGAAAGACTTGCGGGCCAACCGTTTTATTAACGTCCGCCTCAGTTTGAAGAGCCACATGCCTGGATCTGTGCCACTGGAATACCTGTCCTTTTGCGTCAGGGGTAAATTTTGCCACCTGGCGCAAGGAAATCAGGGACTCATCGTTGTCAAAGGGTCGGACCAGCGTAAAATTTTTGAGCAGCTGGGGCTCTTTACTATAAATTTGGAAATTTTTCCAAAGTTTCAGGACTTGAACGATCGTGCTCTACCAGATCACCTGCACGATGAGGTGCACGAATATTCTGACATTTCCGAGTGCACTATGGTAAAGTCATACCGTTTTGCCAGATACCTGCAAAACTTTAAAAAGCTGCACGCCGAATGCAACAGACAGTTTGGCTGATTTGGTAGAGTAAGTGAGAAAAATTGAAATATGGAACTGTAAATATTAAACTGTAATAATGCCCATAGGCCCAGAAAAAGGGGGACCGAGTCGACACAAGAGTCGACTCGGTCCCCCTTTTTTTGGGTTAAGGAAGGTGCCAACGTTGGACGGCTTCTCTTTTAAAACTTTTGTTAAAAAGATGCACAAAGATACGTTAAAGATTAGTGTCAAGGTTGAAAAGCGTCAACCAATAGGAATCGTTTCACGTGACACCACTAGAATAGATAAAAGGCGAGCAGCTAGCAGCCAGAAATCAGAGTGCTTCTGAATGCAGTCAAGAGTTTAGAAATTTTATTTTTGGTTAAATCTGTCAGGTTTGGGTTGGTATTGAATATTCCAAATCTGGCAGTTTTGACGGAAAAAGAATTTCGATGGCAACAGGTAAATGATAAATGTTTTTCGTTAAGACTTTCAGGATTTGGCGTAATGTTGGAAATTCGCAGATTCTGTAAGTCTTATCGGTAAATGTTTTTAGCCAAAATCTTCAAAAATCCGAAAATTGGGGGACCGAGTCGCATGTCGACTGGGTCCCCCTTTTTTTGGGCCAAATTATCCACCAAGATTGGAATGCATGTTTTTAAAAACTTGACACAAAAAAATTGGACTCGCCTGCTGGGTGCCAGTTGAGACCTCCGTGTTTCCTAGACACGCCAAGATTATAAAGTCGTGAGATGTGTCGTCCCCAATTTTCTAACAAGATACACACCCATATTGGAATGATTCTGTCTTTTCTCGACATACGAACGTTGCATTGTCTACATTTCATGGGTCGCTGCTTTCACCAAGCTTGACATGTCTCCATTTCATTTGTGTATCGCCCCCTGACATGTCTCCATTTCATTTGTGGATCACCCCCCATTTTAAATCATTCATCTGGGATGGGCTGGAAAATTTTCTCGCCTCCATCAAAAATATTTTTCGGAGGAATTTGAAAAAAGTTTGTTTGTTCATTATGAAAGGCTCTCAGACAGACTTTCGGACAGACTTTGTTTTGAGCTAAAAATGCAACATGAGGGTAAAAAGAAGGGGGAAATGGGACAAAATTCATACAAAAAGAGCAATCCTAAGGTGGATTTCGACTTAAACACCACGGCGGGGGTAGGTGAAAAAGAACCATTCTAAGGTGGATGGTTACCTGAAACACAACGGGAGGGTAGTGGAAAGGGTGCATTCATAAAGAGCCGTATCATATTGAATTTTAGACCTGAAACGCCACGGGAGGGTAGGTGGAAAGAAGATTCTACAAAAAGAGCCATGGGATTTTAGACCTGCAATACAACGTAGGGGACAAGATTCTTACAAAAAGAGCCGAGGATGGGGTTTCCTTTCAAAAAAGGTCGTTTTCCATTTTCAATCATTTTTTGAAAGGGTCACGGTGCTCAACTATTTATTCGACCGACTGTAACGTTTACTATAAATTTAGGAAAAATATTATAAAAAAAGCATTGTTTCATTAGCTAGGCATCACTATTTGGAAAACATATACTTTGAATAAAAATATGAGGCGAAAAATATTTAGGTTTCAGAAGAAAATGAGTACAAGAACGTAAACAAAGTTATCATGGCGATATAAATATTGTTACGTTGATCGGAGTTCGAGGATTGTATGCAAATCAGTTGCAAAGGACAAGACAGTTCTTTAAGAGAAATGAGAATTTATTGTCGAAAATCAATCCTTGAAATACAGAATTCGGCAGCAATATTCGCAGAATAAATCTCAGAAGGTCTACACACCTTCAATAGCACTCAAACACAATTATCAGTGTCTAAAATACACGTATGTAAGATTATTAGCAAGCACTGCACGACCTATTCAACAGCCGAACTGATCCGTAATCACGGTCAAGAAAAGGCTATTAATCGCAAGTCCAAACCCGACTGACTCGTTTCTATCTATCTATCTAAGCTGAACATCTTTGGGAAACTGGAACGGGAAGCGTTCCTCCGTCCCATACTGGATGTGTAGTGCCTTGTCGTTGAGGGGCCTTCATGAGGATAAAGCATCCTGATTGGTTGAGAGGGTATGGAGGTGGGAGTGGCTTAGCACGTTGAATTTGGCGGGGAGCTATTCTGAAACTGTCATGATGACGAGGGCCTCGTCTGTCAGTGATTTATGGGGATCGGTGAGCAAGCTCTGTATTTGCTATCCTGGTGTCAGTGCGGGATTGGGATATTGCTAGATAAGAATTAAAATATTGGAATGGTTGCCTGTGTGGTTCGCAGGAAATTAAAAAAGTAAAGGAGATAAGAACTATGAAAAGGTAAAAAAGGGGAGAAAACTAAAAATATTGTGGGTCATTCTCCATAAGGGAATGACTCAGAATTAAATTTATGGTGGGTTGTAGGAGTCCAGCAGAATTCTTCTGGGCCTCTTGCTGTTAATTTTAGGATCATAGTTTTCGAGGTGAATCATATTATAGTTGTTTGTGTCTGGGAGATTATCAAAGAATTTTATGGCTAGGTGATGATGAGATTTGAAGGTTGGGATTTTAAGCACTTTATAAATATTTTTGTTTCTAGTATAGCTGCAGGTTTTAGTTATATTACGAATGAGAGAGTTTTGAGCTGTATCGAGCATTTTTATGTGATAGTTAGCTGCGTAACCCCACACAGGACAACCGTAGGAAAGGATGGGCCGCAAAACAGCAGTGTAGAGAAGTACTTTATTGTATAAGTTCATTTTCGAGTTCCGGCAAATTAGGGGGTAAATTGAGCGTAAAGCATTCCGGAACTTATCACGCGCATGTAAAATGTGTTGTCTCCATGTTAAGTTTTTCTCTAGGATTAGTCCTAGGTATTTTGTACTCTGAGACCAGTGTAGTGGTGTGGTATATAGGGTAGGAGGCGTGCAGGCTTTTCTTCTCCTGGTGAAAAGGACTGCAATTGTTTTGTCAACGTTAATTTTAATTTTCCATGTATTAAAATATTGTTCTAGTAAGTGTAGGTGAGCGTTAAGTGCTTTGGTGATGGTGTCATGATTTTTGTAGGTAGCTGAGATGGAGGTATCATCCGCATAAATGTTAGTGATAGTTTGAGGGTGAGTTGGGATATCATTAATGTATATATTAAATAGGATGGGACCAAGGCTTCCTTGTGGAACGCCATAATTAATATAGAAAATGAAGGATAGGGTATCATTTACTTTAACTTTGTAAGATCTATTGACAAGATAGGAGTTAATAAGATGAATTAAAGCAAGGGGGAAATTATTAGTAATAAGCTTGTAGATGAGGCCACTGACCCAGACCCTGTCAAAGGCCTTCTGAATATCGAGAAAGACAGCCCCAGTGGACCTGCCTCTCTGAAATCCAGAAGAGATCTTTTCAGTTAATCTGAGCAGTGGGTGTTCGGTAGAGAGGTGCCTGGTGAACCCATATTGATTAGGATTAATGTAGTTGTTATTATTAGTGAATGTAATTAGTCTATTGAGGATAATATGTTCTGTAATTTTACTAAGAATACTTAGGAGAGAAATTGGACGATAACTGTCTGGTGAGTCACTTTTTTTGTTAGGTTTTTTAATTGGGAAAAATATTGCAGTTTTCCAGTTATTAGGGAAGTGCCTGAAAATTAAAATTTTATTGATTAAGCAGGTTAGTAAAAGAATAATTTTGAGGGGGAAGTGTTTAACCATTTTGTTAGATATATTGTCTTTACCTGGGGCTTTATTTATAGAGAGCTTTTTAATGTAAGTAGTGATTTCGTCTGGATTAGTGGGGGTGATGGGGGTAGGCGGGGGATGAGAGAAGAAGTTTTCAAGTGTGTTGGTGATCCTATTATCAATAGGGTATTCACCGTCAGGCCTTTTATTTTCGGAGAAGTTTTCTTTTAGAGTAATTGCAAGAAGGTTAGCTTTCTGTTCATCGCTGTTAGCAATGCCAGAAGAGCTAGTACGAATAGGAATGTTAGTACGTTTTTTGCGGAAGAATTTTTGTGTCTGCCAAAGGCTATTGTCTGTTGTGTTGAGTGCTTTTAATTTATTGTTCCATGATTCTTGTGAGTGTTGTTTGAATGCTTTTTTGAGGTGTGCTTGTAATGTATTATAGTTGGTTTTGTGATTAGGATCTAGTGTTTTGTTGACATTCTTTTGGCTTTATTTTTCTGGTAAATTAAATCTTGGATGTGTTTGGGAGTGGAGAAGTGCTTCTTGTTTTCTATTGGCTTAGAGGCTTGTTGGTGGGCGGAGCACACGGCGGTAGAGAGGAATGAAATTTTAGATTCAAGTTCGTTTGGGTTTCGAATGCCTTTGAAGTCTGACAAACGAATGGAATTATTTAAGTTTTTACGGTACTTAGACCAACAGGTGGTAACTGCTCTAGAGTTGTCACTATGAATAGGGGAAGAGAGAGTAAAGTTAAGAAAAACCGGGTCATGATCCGAGGAAAGTTCAGGGATGGAGTCTATTGTATATGGGTAGTTAAAATTATTAATGACTGCTATGTCAAGAGTATTTGCAGTCCCGTGACCAAAGCGGGTGGGGGAGTTCGGGTATGCTATGGTGAGGTTGAGAAGGTCAGTGAACGTTTTTAATTGCTTTCCTCGGGTGGAGTTGACGGAGCAGTTCCACGCATTGTGTGTGGCATTAAGATCACCAAAGATCACACAATTACTGTTAGTCTGCAGGAGTTGCTCAAAATCTAAAGTGAACATCCTGTCGTCTGATCTTGGAGGGATATAAACAGAAATAATTGAAATTGGATTTAAGTTGGGGGGAGTGAGTACTACAATTGTAGCCTCTATGTGTTGGATGGTAGGGGTAACAAGATTAAAATGAGGGATATTGCGTTTGATGAGAATTAAAGTACCACCGTGCGCGGGTCCGTCCGTGATGCGATCGTTCCGATAGCAGGTGTAATTGGGAATATTTATGTTGTGGTTAGGTCTCAGATGTGTTTCTTGCATAAGTATAAGATCAGGAGAGTACTTCTCTACGAAAATTTTAAATTCCATAATTCTATTTAGTATGCCGTTTGCATTCCATGAGCAAAGTTTTAGGTCAATCAAGTTGTGCTTAGTCATCGTCATTGTCTAGATATGCCTCTAATAGGGCGTGTAATTCTTTTTTAGATAATTTACTTTTGTTTTTTTGGGGGTTGAGGGGGAGGATTATTAAAAGTTAGATTTGTTATTTGCTGAGTTAAGAGGGTGAGAGCTTGGATGGTTTGCTGAAGGGTTTTAAGTATTAATGCTTGAGGGTTATTATCGCCATCATTAATGATATTAGGGTGGGTTTTGGGTTGAATGACAACTTGATTGGCTTGCTTGTGGGAGGACATAGCAGGATTTCTTCTGTTGAGAGGCGCCATCTGTTGAGTGTCTGTGGAGTCATTAGTTTTATTTATAGCTTGTGCGTAAGATGTATTTGGTCTGATTATGCTATCTACTGCCGCAGAATAGTTGTTAGGGGTAGTGTTTGTGCCTTTGCGTGGTTTTGGGTATAAGGGACATTTAGAGTAATTTGCCATATGTCCGTACATATGGCAGTTGATGCAATAAGTTTTTTCTACGCGTTTAATGGCGCATTCGCGCGTTTGATGCGCTTCGCCACATTTTAGGCATCGGGGGGTAGGATGACAATTTTCGGCAGTGTGGTGAAAGGTATTACACGAATAGCATTGGGTTACCCCTTTGCCATCATACCCTTCAACTCTTACCGTTAGGTAACATAGTTGAGTGAGATGAAAGATTGGGGAGTCAGTAGGGTAAACACCTTCGGGAAGTCGATTTTGAGTTTTTGATATTTCTAAAATCCCCAAATCAGGACCTTTCCAATGATGTACTGTACTTGCCATTTTACTAATTAGAAGTATGTTAAAATGATTTTCAAAAAATAATCAGCTGATTAGCCACGCCCCCTTTGACAGATAGAAATGTAAACATTGACCTCTTAAATCTGGGAAGCTTTTCCAAAGCCACTCTCTGTTTTATTTATTCATACGCAATTAACTGTAGATTAACTGCAAGCGTAACCGTCGGGTTGTTTACCTTTTTCGTAGAGCATACACGTTTTTATCGTGTGTGTTTGGGTTTTCAAATTAAATATATAAAATTTCTAAAATTCGGAAATTTTGAAATTTCAAAGTTTTTGTTTCTTTATTGGCTAAACATAAAAAACATAAAGGTATACTGTGGATGAAGAAGGTGCTTTACGGGATTTTAAGAAGGTAACATAGTAATAGTTCAATAATCATAGTAACAGTACTTCAAATACTAAAAGAGTAATGTATATCCTCAAGGTTGACATACACATGACTCAAAGGAGACATGTGCAAAATAAAGTTGGATTAGAGTTTTTCTTCTTATTAAAGTAAGTATTAAAAATACCATCATGAATTAAAATATTCTTGCATTTGCTTTCAAGAATTAAGTTCATTGTAAAATGTGTAAAAGAGGTTTAGACATGCAAGTTTTAAAAGGTAAGTTTGGGCTGGAAATTTGTCCTGAAATGTTGTGCTTGTCCATATGATGTAGAATTCTCTTTTTTAAATATTCATGAAGGAATGCAAATTGCCACAATAAATACCAGGTTTGTATATGCTGCGTGTTCCATTGGGAGATGTGCAGAAGCTGGGAGAATGTTTTGCAGCATAATGAATCTTCGGCAACCACCTACAAGGTTTTCTCCTTACGGTAAGCGAATCTCAAATGATGTAAAACTTGTTTACGAGGAGTCCATTCAAAATGCTGCGAGGGAAGCTATTTGTGAAAATGAAGGTAATAATAATATTGTGGACATGGCAGAAACACGGTTACACATCATCAAATGGTGCAGTTACTGTGACCAGCATTGATACAGGTAAGGTGATAGATGTCAATATTCTTTCGAAATATTGTATATGAAAAAAATGGGCACATAAAAACATTGTTTTTGACCTGTTGGTGAAAATTCATGAAGTGGATATAAACACGCTGAAGAATCGGGTAAGTCTTACAAACATAAAAAGTCTTCCGGTTGCTGTTGTAGTAGCAATGAGTTCTATATTTAGATATCTTTCCCAGCTTGATTTGTTGAGATAATTTTTCCATCGAAAAACACAAAACCCGAATGAAAGTTTTCATAATGTCATTTTATCACAGGTTCCCAAAACAACATTTGTGCACATTGAAACACTTTCACTTGGTGTTTATAATGCTGTTTGTTCCTTTAATGATGGTAATGTATCCAAATTAACAAAAACTTCAGTAAATGGCAGTAGGACCTGGAGAATATTCGGTAAGTGCCATGAAAACTCTCGATAGAGAAAAATTAATGAAAGCAAGCATGCTTTTTCTGGATGATCAAAGAAAATTGGAAAAGATAAAAGAAAAAAAGAAGATAATATTAAGAAAAATAAGGTAAAAACCGGCTACAGTGCAAGATCTTTTTGATGAGGTAAAATTTTATATAAAAGCTACTGTTTTCTGAAAAATTTCTTTTCTAAACTTCTCATTTCTATAAATTTACTGTATGCATGAACTGGAAATTTTTATTTTATATTTCATATATATTCTTGTGTATACTGAAGTGAAATTTTTGAAATATTCCTCAGACATTTAGCTAAAAAGCATATGTTGTAACACAGAAAAGGAAAATTTTTATTAAGTTCCTTATTGAACTCTGCAAAAATTATTTTTTTAATCAGGCTGATCAATTTTTTAAAAAAAGATTTCACTTCTGTATAAAAATAAATGTTTATTTAATGCACACACAAATATATCTCAAAATGCATTGCATGAAGCTTGTTACATACAAAAAAATCATAAATTTCATGTTTGAAAACACAAAAATAGTTTACTTGTTGTTTTGGATACTATCTATGTAATATTTATATAATCTTTTTAATTCTTATATTTAAAGAAATTGTGTTTACATGTGAATATACAAAACACTAAAGAAATTTTTCGAAGTGTCATATAATCATGTGTCTTATATAGATTATATTTTTTAATTTGTGTCTTCTTTCTCAAAAATTAATTGTATGCATAAACTGGAAATATTTATTTTATATTGCATATATATTATATATACTGAAGTGAAATTTTTGAGATATTCCTCAGACATTTAGCTGAAAAGCAGATGTCGTAACATAGAAAAGGAAAATTTTTATAAAATTCATTATTCTACTCTACAAAATTACATTTTTAAACATACTGATCAATTTTTTAAAAAAAAATTTCACTTCTGTATAAAGATAAATGTTTATTTAATGTACACACAAATTTTTAAGCTTTGTTTTCAATAGTTTCTTAGTAAAAGGGACATAAATATATCCCAAAATGCAATGCCCTTTTTCGTTGCACAAAACTTGTTACATACAAAAAATACACAAATTTCATGTTTAAAAACATAAAATCAGTTTTCTTGTTGTTGTTTTGGATACCATTTATGTAATATTTTAAGAATCCTTTTAATTCTGATACTTTAAGAAATTGTGTTTAAATCTGAATTTATAAAACACTAATGAAATTTTTCGAAATGTTGTATAATGATGTATTACCAAAGCCATATTTTCATGTATTGACACATTTTTACATGGTATTTATGATACTTATAGTCAACTTGGATGGCAGTAATGTATCAGAACTAAAAATTCTTCAAAAATTGATGCATAATTTGAGAAAAATGATGCAAATCCAATAAAATATCTCGATAGATTAAAAGTGAAAAATGCTACACATGTATTTTCTGAGAAATCTAAGTAAAAGAAATAAGTAAAAAGTCTCAAAAGTTATTGAGAATAAGCTAATATTTAAAAAAATATTGCAAATACAGATTGTAATTCATAATTTTTTTGATGAAGTGACATTTTATAATAAAAATGCAATTATCTCAAAACAGTGTTTTTAAAAATGCGAGTACCATTTTCTCAGAACCTATTCAACGGAAGCACTTGCAATCTTCACTGAATATTACTGATATGTTAATATATATACTGAAGTGAACTTTTATTAATATACCGATAATATTTTTGTAAAAGTCAGTTATCGTGAAAAAAAATGACATTTTTCAAAAAATTCATAGTGATACATTACGATGAAAGTTTTTGAAAAAACTAAACAATATATTTGAAAAAGTTCACTTCAGTTTAAATAAAAAAGTCTAATTAATATACAGAAAAAAATTTAAGTCTGTACATTTAATATTTTATGAGAAAAAGGCACATAAAAATGCTCAATTTAACATTAGCGGGATAGGGGGTACCGACTTACCTTGTTATGTATGTTACGCGGCAGTGTTATGAGGAAAACGGGGAGTGTCTGTTTAGTGATTCTGCCTATTAATTGTGTTACTTTATCGACTGTAAATCCTTGGTCTACGAGATTGTCCTTTATAATTTGTGTGTCTGTGTCGGTGGGGAGTCCTTTTATAACAATTTTTATTGGTCTTTCATGCTTGGGTTTTATTGAGAAGAATTGGTATTTGAGTTTTTCGACTGAATTGTTAAGAAGCCTGTATTCATCGTAATTGTTGGTGTAAAGTCTTATCAGCTCTCCGGTCTTTCTGCTACGGAGTGTAGGGATAATTCCAGTTAGTGTTTTCAATTGTTCTATAAAGTTTGTTTCGAGTTTAAGGAAGACCGGTGGAGGGAGGGTGCTAGTTGTGTTGCCGTTACTTGTGGTTGTGTTTTGGGGGGGGGGTGTTACGGGGGGGGGGTGATTTTGGTAGTACAGGGTGTTGAGATGTTCCTGCTATGTCCTTTTCTATTTCGTTAACATTTAGTCCGTTATATTTGTTATCCAAGTTTAAATTAAAGTTTGTTAGGTCAAGTTGTACCCTTTTAAAGGTTTGTTTGGAAGTAGGCGAGATGAAGCCATCTTCACTTTCCTTCCTTTTAGTACTGGTTGGTTTAGGTAGTTCGGGAAATTCATCAATGTTGGTTTTGGAGGGAGAATTTAGAGGTGTATGATGAATCTGACATCCAGGATTATTGCAATGGAGAGAGTTGAACTCACTTACCGCCTGCTGTTCTTTAGTTGCCAGGTAGGATTGACGTTCATAGAGGTCAGCCAGTTCCGGGTCATCATCCGTTGCGTAAGGTATTATAGCATTAATTGAGTGGACGACATTGCTGAGCAGGATGGAGAATTTCCTTAATTCAACCTGCGCTTGTTGTCTCCTTTCACAATTTGTCATCGAGGGTGTGGAGGCTCTAGAGGAGGGTAGTGAGGCATTTTGGGCATAGTCCATATCCGTTGTGTGGTCTGAGGCCATTTCCGGGTCGGGTAATCAATAAGAGGGTAAGTAAAAAATTGGTAGGCTGTGATAAAACAGCCCAGGTCGCAGGTGAACAGCGCCCTATACAGAAAGCCCTGAAAAGAGCTATAGGGACACTCGCTAGGTTCAGTCTGGGCCTGGTATGAATAAAAGTGAGAAATAGTGCGGAGCGTATAGAAGACGCGACCGTACTCAAATAATCCAGAGAATCGATTCTACCAATGATCGATAATGATCTGATGACTGACTCGTTTGAACGAAACGAAAATTAGATGGTTCGGGTTCCAGCAGTGATGCTTATACCCAGTATCCCTGAAGATAGGGTGAAAAAGAACAACCATTAGACGAGTGACGCCTCCCGCAAGGGAGGCAAATTGAGAGAGGTAAAGCCGTTGGAAGTAACCCTTTCGGGTCAAAACGTGGAGGGGGAAGGGGTGGAGGAAGAAGCATCGATGGGCGAAAAACGCCGAAGTTCCCCTGCGGCCGCAGGGGGGGGGGGGGAATGGTGAATGACGTCAGCAATTTTTCATCTGACCCAGTTTTAAAAGATAGTAGCGGAAGCACGTGTTGTAGTTCAATGTGTAAATTACGGACTGACTCGTTTCGGCGAGCATCTCTCTATTTATAGGCTCGGTGGATACTCCGAGAAAAATCCGATTGCGTCATAGATCGTAAAATTAGAGGAATGCTCACTAATTTCTAGAATAATCCAGGGGGTCCCCGAACTCGCCACAAAAATGATGCGAACTTGGCTCTATCGCCAAGATTTCGCTGGTTTCTCACTGAACAGCCATCATAACGAAAGAGGCGGCGTTGTTTGCGAATATATATTACAATTTTAACATAAATTAAATATAACAGATTAATATAAATGCTTTACACATCCAAATACAAATTATTTACACTATTTTACACAATTCGTAAAAATATTTAAAAGAATGAGTAGGCCAAAATCTTCTGGACATCTATGACTAACGGAACGTCGTATTTTCCCAATTCCAACAATATAAAAAAAAAGCTCCTACAAGATATTGTGCGATGTGTTTTGCTAAAAGGGATAACAAAGGAAAAATAAAGTCGTCCCATGTGAAAAATTGCAAAGTTAGAGAATGTGCTGCCCTTTGATTCCAAATGTATGCGAGACAAAAGAAAATTTCGAATAATTTTTAAAAGAAAATACTACTAGTTATAATTTCAGTTGAAAAATTATAAATATTTTTAATCATAGGTTCTAATCTGCAATGTGGAAAAATTTAGTCAAAAATTTTTTAAAAAATGTTGATTTTGTTTTTAATTTTTAGCCAAAACAAGTTTTTTTTTAAATGAAGAAAAACACATTTTTTAGTGTTTCCCCCTTCTCTCCCCCCAAATACTAAGCGTTTAATTGTCAAAGATTTCAATAGTTACGGAAATCCATTTCATTTTCAATCTGTTATCATTCCTTGGCAATATTTTTCGACTTACAACTCGCCAAAGTTCGATTGAAATTCACCAAAATTTGCAAAAGTTTAATATGAAAGTTCTAAATTTTTATTCATAATACATTTTAAAATTTAAATTAAAATACCATTACATTTAATCCAAGATTTATTCGCTCCGACTGAAAGTTGTAGTATATTTCTTTACCTCGTACATTTTTCAACATTACAAGACTTTTAACAACATTTTGCTTATTATAGTACCTATTTGTAGTATGACATAGAAAAAAAAATCAAAAAACCGAAAATATTCGCATTGGAATCTGGATTCAATCACTTTTGGAACTCTGCCGGCGCCATCTGTTGTCATTACTCAGAATAAAATATTCTGAGATAAGAGATCAATTTTAAAAGATATAATTTTAGACCTTGTAAACAAACTAAAAAAAAGAAGAGACTCACTCTTAATTTGACTAATATTAATCTTGAGAACTTTTTTTGAAACATTTAATGCTAATTTTTTATACATTTTTCAATTTCATGATTAAAAAACGTAATGTTTTAAACTTAAGATAGAGAGACTTTTAAATGAATTAATCAGGAATCTCTGATGTAAATATATTTAATAGAAAACTGCCATAACTCTGTTTATTGTAAGTTACGCTGCCCATTAAAATATTTACTGAGCACAATTCTGCAATTTTTAAAAATATTTAATATTCATCAAAATTCACGTTCACATCCAATCTTACTTTTTTACATTTTTATTTACATTGTTTTCAATATTAATTTCTCGAAACACTTTTTTTCTAATGTTAATTAATGTAACTTTTACGTTTTTAAATAAGTATACAGAAGATATTTTGATTTGTGTGCTAATTTAAAGCATTGTTAAAAATAAAATCACATCAAAAAATAAATATTGCACCTGAATTGTGATAAATTCATTTGCTTTTTCAATTTATATAAAATTTAAAACTACTAACCGTAAAATCCGGCGTATATCGCGCACCTAAACTTTCAAGCTATATTTTTTAAAGTTTAGGTCTATTCACCGTATGACGCGCACCCCCCCCCCCCCAGTTTTACAAAGGAATTTGAAATGTACGAGTGCAATGCTATTATGTTTTTAAGTCATTTATTCTAAATATTATCCCTGAGTTTTGAAAAATAACATATTTCTAGAGCTACAACATTCAAGTTCCTTATAAGTATGCCATTTCTTTTACACTGATGTCCATAAATTAAGGATAATGAAGTTGAGGCAAAGAAAGAGACAGAAGCAAAACAAATTTGACTTATTTCTAAAGTCTATTTATCAAACAAAAGGTAAAGAGCAAAAAAGATGCTATATGTTTGACATAATTAATAAAAATTGCGATCTTTACTCCCTGGAGCAAATTTCAAAAAGAACCTATTTACAAAAAACAGTATAACATGGTTAGTATGATAGTTAATACGGAGAATGTCTCCCGGACGATGCAATACAGGCCTTACAACGCCTGTGCATGATGAGTATCAAATTATCAATCTGATCTTGGGGAATATTACACCACTCATCAAGCAATGCCCTCCGAAGTTCCGGTAGACAGGTGGGAGGGGGTTGACGGGCTGCAATTCGTCGGCCAAGCATATCCCACACATGCTCTATTGGATTCAAGTCCGGTGAGTATGCTGGCCAATCCATACGGGTGATATCCTCCGATTGAAGGCATTCGTTTATAATGTTTGCATGGTGAGGACGGGCGTTGTCATCCATAAACAGAAATTCATCACCCATGGCACCCCGAAACAAACGTACATGTTGTTCTAGAATGACATCCCGATAGATGTGGCCTGTCATCGATACACTCTGAAAATGCAGGTCAGTTCTGAAACCAAGAATAATTCCTCCCCAAACGAGCCATCCTGCACCACCGTAACAGTGTCGTTCATTGGTGTTCTCTTATTGGTAATGGGTACCTGGCGCTCTCCATATGAAAGTCCGGCGAGAATCAGTCTGCAAACTAAACCTGGACTCGTCGGAAAACATCATACAAGACCACTGTTGCGGTGTCCATAATGCATGCTCTCTACTCCAGGATAATCGCAGGCGACAGTGAGTTGCGGTAAGGGAAATTGGTCTATATGCCTACGAGCATATAGACCAATGTGCCCTAAGCGTCTGTACACGGTCTGCCTTAAAACTGTCGTACTGGTAGCTGAAGAGAGCTGACGAGATAGGTCTGATGCTGTGATCCGTCTGTTTCTTTTGGCAGTAACTGCCAAATACCGGTCCTCATTCGGCGTTGTAACTCGGGGGCGACCTGTGCTGTAACATCTACTCACATTACCATCCTCTTGGAATCGTTGACAAAGCCTGGAGATGACACTCTGGACGATTCCAAGTTCCTCGGATACTTCCAGGTGGGTACGTCCACATTCCAGTCGTCCGATAATTCTACCACGTAAAAAATCATCCAAATGCTTCCTTTGTGCCATAACTATGCGGTTATTGCACTGAAAGGTTTTTAAAGCGCTTGTGAACAATTTTACTTCTTTGCGACCATTCCTTATATACCCCTCTCTTACACTCTCGTCATTGTGACATACTATCTACGCCATCTGGTGGTTTCCTGTAATTTACATATTCTTCTTAAAGATGTGTGTGATAATTCTACAGGTGAAATTTTTATTTTAATATTTCAATTTCTGTGTGATTCTGAATAACCTTAATTTATGGACATGAGTGTAAATAAAGTATTCCGGTCTATGTAGAAGTGCTATTTTTTTAAGCTCATTTCCTTTTTTTTATAAGCTCTCATTTTTATACCCGGCGTATAACGCACGCCCGTAAATTTCGACCTTATTTTTGGTCCTAAAAGTGCGCGTTATACGCCGAATTTTACGGTATTTCATCTCTATTTGACAAATTTTGCATAACTTTAGGAAATCAATATATTGTAATGTGTATGTAAATATTTCATGTGTGATTATAATTCAAAGTATGAATAAAACCAATATATCAAAACCAAAAATCCATTTATTGAATTTTTAAGATAGGTATTTATAAAGAAAATATATATTTCATTACGTATGCATAAATTACTTTGTGCTGTGAATTATCATGAAAATTAAATATTTTAAAATTAAGGAGTAAATATTACTTTTGCTCGTTTTGAGCTAATATTACTCAGATAAATCAATGTACAAATGTGTTTTAACTAAGAAAATTTAAAAATATGTTTTGATTGT
Source organism: Trichonephila clavata (assembly GCA_019973975.1). Taxonomy (NCBI): domain Eukaryota; kingdom Metazoa; phylum Arthropoda; class Arachnida; order Araneae; family Nephilidae; genus Trichonephila; species Trichonephila clavata. Next base: position 22,913 of record BMAO01026958.1, read on the forward strand.
TAGTTTATATATATTACTTAATTCTAAAAAAATGATTTCAAAAATGTCATTCCCCTTTAATAATATTTTAATACTATTTACCGTGTAAAGATTTAATTGCAAAACAGATCATACGGGAAAAATTATCTTATCTAATTAATTTATCTACAAAACAAATAATCCCCTAGCTTCACAAAATATAAATAATAATACTAATACCATCGTCGTCTCACCGTCGTTCTATTTAACGAAGTTGCTAAATCCCGGGGGAAAAGTTCGTTATTAGATTCGTTGTATAGAGATTTATCTCTTAATATACTCTAGAGACTACATAAAGCAAATTTTTAACTTATACACATTATATGTTATTTAAAAAAAGTCATTTTTCACACTTTTTAAAATTAATATCTATTTATTTTATATAATTTACCCATCAAAAAAGAAATCTCCAAGGAGAACAAGAAGAAAAAAAAAAACATTGTCCAGGAATATACTGTATTTTCAAATTTAAAAAATTATTTGATAATATAATTAATGAATTTTATAATGATATTTTCTAGTTTTAAGCCTAAAATAATTTTAAACATACATCATTTTTTAACAAGTAATTTTAAGCATACAAGCGTCCTTAATTTAGTTACTGAGAAAATCGGCTAATTTTACTGAAGAAAAAAAATCTGCAAACAATCTTGATAGCTACAGGCCCACTTCACTCACAAGCGCTTGCTTTAAAGTTGTTGAAAAAATGGTTGAGTGCAGACTTCGGAAGTTTTTGGAGTCAAAAGGCGCCATTAACGACTGTCAAGCAGGATTTCGCAAGCATAAATCCAATTGGACCAAGATGTTAAACTCACCCCCCCCCCCTGATGTGTTGGTGGATTTCAAAGCTGCATACCATGTGTGGCGTCACATAAGAGTGGATTGGAGGTACTGAAACGAGTATAGATGTGCAACACAGACTCAAGACTCAGATCTCCTCTTTATCAAGCGAAGTTTCTTATGAAGAAATACCAACTACCGCCTACTGATGACTCGCCGTGCACATATACAGTACTACTCTTCAGTCGCACCAGCCCTTCCCTCTAAACAGCTCGCGACCTACATCAAATAAGACTGAGGAGCTAAAACCCGGCGCTTTGGAAACCGTTGGACAAAGATATACCGTGAATGAGTGCCTACATATTTATACTGACGGTTCGTACATACCTGAAAACGGAGTCGGTAGTTTGAAGTCTCGTTGACTGTGGGAAAAAAACACCACCAATTACGATGGTGAGATCTCGGCTGTCTCTCGACTAAAATGGAGACCTATTACGATGGTGAGATCTCGGCTGTCTCTCGACTAAAATGGAGACCTATTACGATTTCTAAAGCTGCCACTGAATTAGGCCAGCGAATTAGGGTTAAACAATGCTTTATGGTACCACCTTCCCCGTACAGCAGAAATTTTCGGCATAATAAAATTTTTTAAAAAGGCCATGTTGAAAAATTAGGCTTATTTCTATTACACGTAGATAAAAAACCAGACAGTAAAATAAAATGAATATATCAATAGAGAACGATAAGGCTTCTCTTATAGAGAAGAATATTAAGAAAAAAAATCTTTGAGAAAAACTAGGGTTAAAACTTACATGAAAAAATACTAACTATAAGGATATAATGAAATCAAAACAACTTAGTCAGAAAACGCGCTAGATGACGTGTTAAAATATAAGTGTTAACTCAAAGAAGCAAAATCTCGTGGCGCCATCTGGATAGTTTTTTTTGTAACTAAACTAAGCTTGCAATAACTTAATGAAATTAATAATAATCTATATTAAAAAAAAAAAAGAGTTAAAAAACATAGAAATATATTTAAAAATCAATTAACTTGGATAGTTGTATTCCAAGCAATTCTTGCAGAATTTTTTTAATTAGCTTGTTTTAATACATTATCAGTAACTAATTCATTTTTTCTTTTTATAAAATTTAAGATAATATTTCTAAAAATAGATAGATATAGGTTACTACATCAGAATTACATTTTCTAATATCAAAATCAGTCTTATCAAAATATTACTTATTAGCAAATTATTCTTATTGTCTAATTGAAGGTCCAAAAAGTTTGCTGACTCACTATTGTAGTTAGTTTTCAACAATTTCAAATATTGGTGATAATAATTAAAGCTAGGAACCAAATCTACTAAATTACTAAAAACTATTAGGTCATCTATGTATCTGAAAAAACAACAGAATTCGTAACATAAACTATCATTTTCATAAGAGTGTACATAAATATTGGCCAAACAGTTACTAGCAGGCCCACCTTGTGGTAGTCCTATAATTTGCTTATAATAGAGTTATTATGAAAAATTATAAGTTTCATTTAATACTAGTTGAAATATATATACATCATGCAGGGAAAAAAAATAAGTTTGTAAATTTCAAAGAAAAATTTATCCAGATATCATTCATATAAAACTTATTTAAAGCATTTATGTAAATTGTTCGTTAAAAAAAAGAAATTGATGTATTAGTATTTCTTAAGAAAGATTTAAAAAGAACAAACCAAATAATTACATTCATTTCAATCAAAAATTTCCATAACAATTAAAAATAATCGACTCACCAATATTTTTTATCTTAAAATCTTTACGTTTGTCTTTTTTTTTTACCATGAGAGAGAAAGCAGGGAAACATTTCTTCAAATATTCATCAGGGGAATATCATGCAGGGAAAAAGCCTTATGTTTGTGAATATCGAGCCAAAATTAACGACATAATCACGCACATAAGGACTTACTCCGAGCATTTTTCAAACTACTCCTAAATCAAAAAAGAAACATTTGTTTGTATTTATTGACAGATTTGAAATCAATACGAGCAACTGATATGTAAATATTTCTAACAGTATAATTTCAAGTACCAGAAAGTTGTTTTAAAGACATCTAAAACCATTAAAAAAAGGCATTAACCCACCGATATTTTTAGGCTCAAATCATTGCAACTGTATCTTCATATAGACCATTGGTCTTCAAACTTTTTCCGCACGGAACCCTAAGGATATATTCGAAAATAATATTTAAAGTAGATAAACATGAAATATTTTATGTATTGCATTTGTTTACAAAAAATTAATATATAATTTACTTACTAATTAATTTGTGTGCTCCATATATTACCTACCCAAACATTATATTTAGTATAACTAAGATAAATGCATTTTTTTAAAATAAACGGTTGAAATCTATGTCTATTTAAATTATTTGCAATCACATTTCATATTTTGTGTTTAATTTGTTTTTAGACTTTGTTCTTGTTTCCACATACGTCGAGATTCAGTTTTGACTTGAATACATTTTTTTGGATTGATACTAAATTATTTCAAGCTAGAAATCCATAATGAAAAAGAAACTTATGCATTTGTATTTGTTAAGACAGAATTGAAATCAATACAAACAGGTGCAACGCGTATGTAAATATTTCTGAGAGGAAAATTGCAAGTATCCAACACACAATTCATATAAAAGCAAAAAGCCATTAATTCATCAATATTTTTATCCTACATAGGCTATAATTATCTTTTTTTCATACCCAGAGAGAACACAAACTTTCGTTTCAGAAAACAACAAAACAAACAAAAAAATGCAGGGAAGAAACCTTATGTATGTAAATTTCCAAGTAAATCTAACAGAATTCCACAAACATAAGGCTTTATCCAAGCATACTATAACTCTTCGTCAACCTGCTGTGTTCATGTCGCGATTCGAACTGGTCATCTTCGGGTCTGCAGTGACAGTGCATCAGACGATTTGGACGCTCTAAACCCCGTCTTGAGTGCTTTTGTTGGTTGGGACACGTGAAAGAAGGGGTAGCAGCATACCCCTCCCCCTTCCAAGGGGTATGCTGCTGATTTACTGTTTACTTTCAAAACGAATGCAGGCTGTACGTCTTTTTAATCCTAGAACCCTACCCATTCGCCTGGTAGGCTATGTCTATAACAAAATAACCTTGCACTCTCCCTCCCCAACACGGGAGATGAAACGTGTGATTACCTTCATATGACCTTGGCTAATAGAGATAAGGATATTTTTTTTTCCTCTAAATATTTTTGCATGTAGTATTTTTAGAACAATGTTCATCTGAGAGACGAATAGTTAGCAGTAACGTTTGAAATTGAGAACCTGTCTTAGTTTTTCTTTCTTTTTTTTTTCTGCATTGTCGGGACAATGTCAGAACGTTTTGCGCGGGGTATTGGGGTAAAGCTGAGGCTCTCCGTGAATTATTATAACACTTAATTGATGATAAAAATTTTATTTCTGAGGATAAATCGGAAAGTGATGACTCTTATTCGTCTGACTTCGTCGAAGAGTTAGCAAGAAGTATTCAAGGGTCTAATCGAAACATTACAATAGATAATTGTTTATTTCGATACCTTTAGATGACAAACTTTTGAAGATTCCAATGAATTTACAGTTGTCGGAACTATTTAGAAAAACAAACGAGAAATTCCTTCTGAAATCTTAGAATTACGATCTCGAAGTGTAGGAACACATCTATGTATTGTTTTGACCAAGCTAAAGCTCTTTTATCGTGTAAAAAATGTGTTGCTCTTCTATCTACTTTCCATGAAAAACCGAATACAAATGAAGAAAGCGGAAAACCGGAAATAACTAAATTTTACAATGCAACAAAAGGAGCCGGAGACATATTAGATCAGATGTGTAACAACATGTCATGCAGTGGCCTTTTTGCATATTTTGTGACATGATATATATCAGTTTAGTGAATGCACATGTTATATATGTGCATAATATGGCTCACAAGTCTGAAAAAGCAGTATCTAGAAGAAAGTTTACGATAAAGCTAAGTAAAGATCACCTTTAGCCATGGATGAAGGAATGTCTTAATGAATCGACTTCGCCTCGATCAACAACGACAGTTATCTGTGAACTTTTGAAATTGGAGCAAAACACTTAACAATCCGAACAATTGGAAACTAAAAAGAAATTGCTCTTTTTGCCCATGTTAGTCGCGTAGAATGATTCACAAATTTTGTTTATGCTCAAGAGCAATTTGCGGAGAGGATCATGCTGATATGTGTAAATATTGCTTCGAAAATAAAGAAATTTTGCTTTCTTGTTTACTTGAAGATTAGATGACATGAAATCATCTGCAGGTAGTATAATTTTTATGTTATTGACTTTTTAATTATATTTTAACCCTTTATGCTCCGACGGGACTTGCAAGTCCCAATTAATATAAAGTCAAATAAAATTAAAAGTCTTCCATGAATTCCAAAGGGACTTTTAAGTTCTTTCATTTAAACCTTCTTCTAATGATCAGTAGATGGCAGCAGTATATAAACGGTTTGTTCCGCATGGATATGGGTGAATAACTTCGTCATACGCTAAGTTTGAATGGCCATTTTGCTAGAAAGCTATTGACGTACTTCCAAGCTTCGTAACAACAGAATATTGAATGGTAGGTACTTTGTATTTTTTTAATCTATTCTTTACGAACTTTCTTGTAATTTTAATTCAAAATATAACCAATTCAGTGAAAATTTTCCAACACGACCTGTTATTGTTCTTTCGGGACTTTGAAGTCCCATTGGGTCACAAAGGTCCTGGTGAAAATTTTATCTGTTGGTATATATGCATGTGGAACTGTACAAAGTAATCGTAAAGGTTTGCCGTCTCTTGCAGTAGACAAAGCTTTGAAAAGGGGTGATTTTGACTGTCGCCATAACAAAACAAGGAATTTCCTACTTCAAATGGAAACACAACCTATGTGTTTTTTTTTCTTGTCCAATTACCATGGAACTGAAATTTGTAAAATTCAAAGAAAACAAAAAGATGGTTCAATTATGGATATACCAGCTCCTACAATAGTAAGAGATTATAACAGTCGTATGGGAGGCGTGGATAAAAGTGACATGCTAAAATCACTATATGATAGAGATAGAAAGGCCAAAAAGTGGTAGCATCATCTTTTTTTCAGTATTATAGAAATTGCAATGGTAAACTCGTATATTTGCTACAGTGACATACAGGATAAAATACCTCTTCTAGAATACAGACGAAGGGTAACACAAGGTCTAATAACAATGTCAAAAGTGCCTTCAAAGAAAAGGGGAAGACTTAGATGAGATACTGGAGAGATAAGCGAATTACCACCCCTCAAAAAACACAAGACAGCCCATTTTTCTGTTTCTGATGACATAAGACAACAAAACAAAGGTGCACATTGGCCAGTATTTGTAAAAAATAGAGGACGGTGTGAGTTTTGTGCTTCAAAAAAAATTGAGTCACGACCACATTCTCAGTGCACATTATGCAAGGTATTTCTTTGTGTTAATGGGGGGGGGGGGACTGCTTTTATCAATACCATAACTAATTGTATAATAATATACTATTTTTCATTTATATTTAATATTTTTTCTTCTTCATACTAATGGATCTAATGGCAATGTAATAAACATAAATCCCGACGGGACCTTAAAGTCCCGTGTAATATTCTGTGTTATTACAATAAAAATAATTAATGTAAATGAATCTCAATTTTTGTGTGTCTTTCTACAGTTAATTTGCAGCATAAAAAAAACATATATTGCACAAGTTTTCTAAAAATATCATAATTTGGGACATAAAGGGTTAAGCATGCCAAAACTCACCTCTTGGGTACCATTCCCGTAAGTTTCTCAAAGGGTAGCATTCTAGGGTTAACTTATCACATGTATACGTATTTGGAGCAATTTTTCAATCAACTCTTTGGTGCGCAGTTGCCATACCAACGGCTTTGAACAACTTTTTTCAAGAGGCTGAAAGAATTGCTCGAAATTCAGTCAATAGGGTTCTTCGGCTCCTTACGTCATAAAGAAGATGGCGGAAAAGTTTTTCTAGAGAAGACATTTATTTTTGCTGTAGAGGGATTTTTTGAGCGATACTTAAAGAAGGTTGTTTATCCAGTCATTACTGCAATCGAAAAACATTACCAGAGGTTTCGAGTGTCGTTGGAACATTTTCCCGCTGATGTTTTGGGCAGGGTCTAGTTGACACATGCATCGCAGCCATTTGAATCACTAGTCATCATATATTATTCGTTGGGTGGATGACTAGAGTGCCTAGCTCTTTTGAGCTTTAACCTCTCATCATTAGGATTTTGATGGTGTTGTTGGAACGTTTTTCTGCTGATGTTTTGAGCAGGGTCTAGTAGACACATGCGTTGCAGCCATTTGAATCACTAGTCATCTTACATTATTCATTGGGTGGATGACCAGAGTGCCTAGCCCTGTCGAGCTTTAACCTCTCATCCTTAGGATTTTGAATGACTGTAATGGTATGACTCTTGCCCTTTCTTAAATAATAATACTTAATAAATAAAATACTTTTAAGAGAATAATAAAAATAAAAAATTGTATTTAATAGTGCTAAGTGCTAGAAAAATAACTTCAAAATCGGTGCAAGCACCAAAAATGAGAGCAGATTCAGATCAGTGGGTGGACGGGCGAAGCCTCACCAATGGGGATGCAGCAAGTGAACTCAATCAAAGAAAAGTTTAAGAAAAACATTGACAAATCATATCAGGTTGGGGAAAAAAGAAAACCATTATTTTTTTTCGGTAGATGGCTGTAGTGATCGGTATCTCGTAAAGTATTGATTCAAACAATTTCAAATTTATGCTTGTTAAGATGACATTTTACACTAAAATTTTTTTTACTGTTTTTTGTTTGGTCCATTCAGTTGTGAGTTACAGGGTGTTAAAAATGGAAGTCAACAAAGAGAAAATTTGGTACATTTTACAGTTTTTCTTTGACAAAGGCGAAAATGCAAGCCAAGTGGCTGAAATTGTGAATGATGTTTATGGTGCCGATACTGTAACAGCTATTTACGTGCAATTTTGGTTTTGTCGATTCAGTTCAGGCATTTTTGATGTTAAAGATGCACCTCACACAGGCAGGCCTGTCATCGAAACTGTTGATAAAATCACAGAAATAATCGAAGTTGACTGGCATTTTAGTAGTCATAGCATCGCCCAGGAGCTAAAGATCGACCATAAAACAGTTTTAAACCATTTGCGCAAAGTCGGATTCAAAAAGAAGCTCGATGTTTGGATGCCACACTAATTAACACCAAAAAACAAGATGGATCGAATTTCCGTCTACGAAGCCTTGGCCAAAGGGAATGAAATCGACCCATTTCTTAAGCGGATGGTGACTGGGGATGAGAAATGGGTTAAATACGACAATATTGTACGAAAACGATCATGGTCAAAACGCGGTGAAGCAGCTCAAACGGTGGCCAAACCAGGACTTACGGCCAGGAAGATTCTGTGTATTTGGTGGGACTGGAAGGGAATCATTTATTATGAGTTGCTTCCGTGGGGCCAAACACTAAATTCAGATCTCTACTGTCAACAACTGGACCGTTTGAAGCTAGCGATTGACCAGAAACGGCCAGAATTGGCCAACAGAAGAGGTGTTGTGTTCCATCAGGACAACGCCAGGCCACACACGTCCATAGTGACTTGCCAGAAACTCAGGGAGCTTGGTTGGGAAGTTTTAATGCATCTACCATATAGTCCAGACCTGGCACCAAGCGATTACCACCTTTTTCTCGCATTGCAAAACTTCCTGAGTGATAAGAAATTGGGATCAAGAGAAGATTGTGAAAATCGATTACTAGAGTTTTTCGCCAATAAGGACCAAGACTTCTATGAGAGAGGCAATATGAAGCTACCTTTAAAATGGCAACAAATTATACAACAAAACGGTGCATATTTCTCCCAAGTCGGACAACCTGAAACATGTTAAATAAAGTCATTAATTTCACGCAAAAGTAATGGATTTCTTTTTCCCCAACCTAATATTAGGAACGTCTTAGAGTCACTTAGGATGGATTCATAAGCAACTAGTACCGTTAGAATGTGCTGCCATCTAGAGTTCAATTCCTGGGTCACTAATTCGGCAACCAGCCTTGTGTTGATGGCGAATCACCCCTGATAGCCTTGACTGCTGACTGGGGGGGAGAGTAATTTGAACCTGCCACCTTCAAGTCTGAAGTGCACGCGTTAGACGACTGGGGCTAAAGAAATACTTTTTCAAAAGAATCGTTAAGTGCTTTTATTCCTATCCTTCGCTGATTGCGACTCGCAGAAGAGAAGACATCGCTGCAAATCCTAAATGAATAAAAAAAAAGTTACGGATCTGTATTTGTAAAGACAGATAAAACCATCGGAACAAGAGATGCAACTTTTATGTAAATATTTTCAATGGGAAAAATGCTCATGCCACACAATTTAAAAATTTCTATAACTATAAAAAAAGGCATTTACTCACCAATATTTTTTTTCACAATAAAATCATTATATGAATGGTTTTTTTGGACAAAGATCAGGAATACTTCTTCCAATATTCATCAGCAAAGCGTCATGCAGGGAAAAAACCTTATGTTTGTGAATATCGAGACAAAATTAACGATATAAACACGCACATAAGGCTTACTCCAAGCATTCGGTAAAATACTTCTGATTGAAAAAGAAATTCATTTGTGTATTTGTTAAGACAGATTTGAAATCAACCCGAACAGATGCAAATCGTACTAAAATATTTTTAATCGGAAAATACATATTTTCATATTTAAAAAAAAGCACGTATTTTTATATTTAAAAAAAAAATTAAAAACACAACAAATCACGCACATAAGACTCACTCGAAGCACTTGAAAAATCTGCTACATTTAAGTCCCAAAATCTCATAACCATAAAAAAAAACACTAACTTGGTAATTTTTTTAAGGTATCCAACTATGTTCGAAATCGTGATTTTGAAAGCATATAAATGAATAAATTTTTGTTATTTAGTGCCAGTTGAATTAAAATATACATGTAAAATTATTTTAGGTATATCATTACAAGAAAATATTATTGAAATGGTAATTTTAGGCAAAAAAAATGAAGGAAGAATGACATGCATTCAAAACATTCCTCTTTTATGAAAAATGCTTCTATAATAATAATATTTTGCCTATATATAGGTTAAGACAGAGCCTGAACTAAGATTTTTGAAATATATTAAGAAGTGATTTATTCATATTTTAATACATCAAAATAGATAAATAAAAAAACACTGGTTATTATTTAAATTTTGATTGTAACTCTGAAAACAATGTGACTTTTTCAAAAATTTTACTTCAAGTTTTGCAGAGATGTCTATAAATAAAAAATAGTTTGAAAAAAACTAAAAAACACGCTTTTATACTGAATTAAATTAAAAAGTAAAAAAATAATTCTTAATAAAGAATAAAATGATTAACAAGAAAATGAATGTCATTGTGGTAAAAGCATGGAGTGCTTTGTACTACATTTTTCGGAATAGAAGTTAAAAATTATGACAATTCATACATTTATAGAACACCCCACGCTTTTACCCCAATGACATTCATTTTCTTGTTAATCATTTTATTCTTTATTATGAATTATTTTTTTACTTTTTAGTTCGATTCAGTATAAAAGCATGTTTTTTAGTTTTTTTCAAACTTATATTTTATTTTTCATTTTTTTTAGTTCGAACTACAATAAAAGCGTGTTTTTTAGTTTTTTAAACTATCATTTATTTATTGTTAAATTTATCCTTGAGTTTGATATTTGAAACTGGAATTATGTGGCTGTAGAATTAGTCTTGCTCTTCAATGGATATTAATTAACGGGTCTGAAGTGTATTTATTCTCTCTGTTTACGAGGCCTTGAATGAGTCCCGTATCGTTATATTAGATTCCCTCTCTTTTGAACAGGTCAAACAAATGAAAGTGTGTAAAGAAGAAAAAGTTTGTATTAAAAAATTTTTTTAATGTATCAAGTTTTTATATAATGGACTAAAAATTATAAAATTCCTCCTTTTCGTTTTTGTTTTCTTTTTTAACATTTTCATGCATTGTTATCCACTTCTCATCAATGGTCCAAATTTCAAGTCTCTAGCTCCTCGGGAAGTCACACAGTTTAAAATCAATTACAAAATTCCACCCGGACAGACATTAAAGAAAGCGAGTTTATAAAAGCATGGTAATATGAAGTGTCAATCATTTATTCACCTTTTAAACGTGTTCCTTTCATGTTAATTCATATCATCACTTCTAAACGTATTTCTTTATGAAAATAAAAAATATTTAGCACTTAGAACGCAATTTTTTTTCCACATGCACGAGCCTTTTTTTTATTTTTATTTTCAGAAAAATGTTTATATTATGCTTAGAAATTACTAACATACACCCACCCTGCAATTTCTCAGATACAAAAAACTTTTTTTTTGTTTTATTTCTATTAACCGCAAGTGTATTTTATACTTGCATAAAATTAGCTTTAAATTCAAAACAGTTGCTTTAGGGTTACACCTTATTCTTAAGTCGCTAGATCTGAAATAAGTCTCCAAATCTGGAAATGATGTATGAAATTAGTTGCCATATCTGGAAATGGTACATGGAACAAGTCGCCAAATTTAAAAATGATATATGCAATAAATCGCCAAATCTGGACGTTTTACCTGGAATTGTCACCAAATCTGATTATCCTTATTCCTGACGATCCTGAAAAGGACAATGGGACAAAATTATGAAATTAATGTATTGTCTTCAGTCCTTGACAAGTGTGCGAAATTTTGAATGAATCCGATCTTTTTAAGTGGGTGAAAATCGAGTTCTAAGATTCCGTTACATGCAAGTGAAACTTATAAAAGCGTGTTAAAAAGCAAAATATTATTGCTATAGTAGCATTTTTCATAAAAGGAGAATGTTTTGAAAATATATCATTCTTCTCTTTTTTGTCAAAAAAGTGCATTTACAAAATTTTAAAAGTACTCTTAAAATAATGTATGTATATTTTAATTCAGGTGAAATATAATACGCATTTGTATGCTTTTATATAAATATATGCGCTGATATGCTTTTTCAAAATCAGGGTTTCAAACATAGTCAGATACCTTAAATAGTTAATAGAAGTCTTTGTCCCCAACTAGAAAGATCTTTCAATTTTGTTTGAAACAAAAGCTGAGAAAAATCATTTAGGGGAATTATTCTTAAAAGTGGTAATTGAAACTAAATTAACAATATACAACAACGTCATAATGTTCACTTCAAACATGTGGGTAAACACAGCTCTTTAAATAAATATGCATCTGTTATATTTATTTAAGACAATTTTTAAATCAATCGAAGCAAGTTCTGTAACTCTACATTCAAACCACCTAAGTTCACGAGATATTAATAAAAAAAAATTTAAAAAAAGACTGCCAAGTTTTATATTTTTTATGAAATAAATAAAACAATTCATCTTTTATAAAATATTTTTAAAAAATTACTTCCTTAAAAACTAAATCAACCGATAAAGTTTAATAAAACTGAGAACACAATATATTTTTTCTCAATACTATCCAGATAGTTACAATCATTACTAAAAAGTTGAATAAAATCATAAAATTTTTTAGAACATTTTTTCGCATGGTTTTTTTAAAAAATGAGCTTATTTAAAGATTAAAACTTTAGAATACGAAACAAAACCAATTGTAAATTTAATAGTCTACAAATGGTATGAAAACTTTTTCCCCAAGAAATAATTCTTAGTAAATAATTTTTTGTATTATAATAAACAACTTTTTTAATAAAGTTATTGTTAATTGCTGAAAACATGTTTTCTGTTACATTACTTTGACAATTTATTTCCTTTATCAGCAAATTAGAATATTAAATTTATAAAAAAATTCTTATTATAAATTTTGATTTTTTTTATAAACCATTAAAAAATTATCAACAATCTGAGAATGAAGATATACATTTAATAATAAAAAATAATTGAAAATAAATTATTTTTTACAAAGGATCTAGAATAACTTTCTATGTGAGATTAATAGCATTCCTATTGATGCGCATACACAAGAATACCCCTTCCAGGTTTCTTGGAAATGGTCATCTATTATAGAAGCAAAACTTGACTGGCTGTTAGAGAAAGACCTATTAAGAATACTTAATCCTGTCGTAATTGTGCATTGATTTTGATTAGTTCCGACATCATGCTAGGAATAAATTTTCACTTATATAAGCTATTACATCACTAAACAATTTTAGCATGAATTTAGATATTATTTATACTGCTCATTTGAAAATTAATTGTAGTTTTTCTATGTTATTTTGCATGACAGCCTCTTCTACTGTTCAACTGTTGAAAATTTCATTGCATTTCGATATATTGTTTACATTTCATTTCTATTTTTTTATTTGTTGCTTATTTTTTAGATAAGTGTAGAAAAAGTAATGTTATTCAATGAACCTGATTTTACTTTACAAATGGGCGAGTTCGATTAGTGGATACAGCACGAAAGCATGAACCAAGAAAGCATTGTTGCAACACTTCAAACTATTACCTATTAAGTAAATCAAATCAACCATTTTTATTTATTTAACACCAAAAGTTCGTAGACTATTATTATTAAAAACAGAGCTGACTTTGTTGCAAATAATTGTAATGATCATTATTTTGCCTCCTGGTTACCATCAGCCGGTACTCTGTAACCCGCATAAACTGAGAATAAACACAATCAGATGGCTTTCTCTTGGAAAACTTGGAAGTCTGAGATTTCAATGCAGATATAGCTTGACAAAACTTAATATTTTCCTGCAATCAAAAAAATGCTCACGGTAGATAATGGTAGAGTACATTTGATTAACAGGGAAAGCAAAAGAGATATTGGAAAAGAAGTCTCCATATATTACCAAAAATAAGTGGTGCAGTAGCTTCAAGAAAAGGAAAAAAACCTGGAAAGTAACAATCGAGTAGACTCAAAAGCAGTGGTGTAATGTACACCCCTGATTCAGGGACAGGGGGCACCAAAGCCTGGCTGCCTCCAAGTACCTACCCTTTATAAAATCCAACTTGGGGGCCCAAAACCTGATTTTGCAAGGGGGGAGCATATTTTCTCCAAATCTCAACTGCTCAAAAGTGTTCATTTGACTGCTCTGATAGGTTTAGAGTTAAAGCCATTGCACTTATGTTGTTGAACCTCAAGTGCTATTGAACCATATGCATCGACCAATAACCAATCTCACATGATACACTCAGAAGCGAACACGAGTCTATTTTCTTAGCATAACTTCAGTATCCCTTTATGTATCCCCTATTTCCCAATTCTAATGGCTCCAACATATTTGTAACAGACGCTTCTGTTTTTGTACAAAAATATATTTACATATTTCCAATCAAAACATATACAAATTAAGGAGCATTATCATTTAAGCTGAAACTACAGCTCACTTGCAACGTATAATAAACTAAGTCTTATGAACAGTTACAAGAGCTTTCCAAGTCGACAAAACCTATTAAAAAAGTTAAACATCAAAGTACTAGAAACAACAAAAATCAGCATTTTTTTCCCTTATCTTAATTATTGCTCAATATAAATTCTTTAACCCTGAATAAAACTTTTCACATCAAATGCACATCCGTAAAGTATATCTTTACATTATTAACATATACTTAATTTGTAAGTTGACATTAAAAGCGCACTTGCATTTTTAAAATGGTTTCATGAACAGGAAATTGAAATCAACAGCTCGCTCTGCCCTAAATGCATGTCTCCCATACCTGCTTGATGCAGTCAACTTGTTACTGGACACTATCAAAGGATTTTTTTTGTAATGTTTCTAAATTTTTACAAAAGATTTCCCCTTTTTTTTTAAATTTTAATTTTTAGTATCCCCTAAACCATACAAGGACAGCAGGGCATGTTACTTTAAAACAGGTAAAGTTTGCAAGCATTAAATTTATATTTAGAACTATTTTAGTAACGTTGATGCCAAATTACATAATGCTGTTAAGGACATAACGTTAAAATACTTAACATAAATTAATGACTTTTTGAACATTGCTAGCATCGTGATTTACAATAATCTTTCATAAGCATACCAGTACATGGCCTTACATGTTAAAATTTTTTTCTCATTTAGGCAATCAATTAGTTCAAGTCATACATATAAAAAAATTTCCTTCAGTTTTTGTTTCCATCTGAAATTTACATTATATAGCTCAGTTATACAATCAAAATAATTTTACTCAAAATTAAATGCACTATGAAATAAACCTCACTGTTGATTTGATTTGGGGAGGTTGAATGTTAATTTAAAGTAATAATTAAAGTAGACAATGAAAAACAACTTCCAATATTTTGACAAATGACATATTTGAATTTCATCAAAACAAGAATTTAAGAAACCTAAAAACTAACAGAATGAATTTATGAATCATTAATATATTTTTATCAATTTAATTTCCTTTGATTGGGAAAGTAATTTTTAGCCTACAGAAGACAAAAATAATTTATACGTGACAAAATAAATCACAACACCGTCGTAAAAGTTGCCAGGATTAGAAAATCACTGTAGAAGTACCAGCTAATTTTTTCTCCTCTCACTTTTGTTTACATACGATGTAAATGTTATAGCATCAAAAATCGAAATTCTATAGATCAAATTTTGGATGATCCAACTTCAACTGTGTTTTAATTCCTATACCACATGATACTATTCAGTTACTGAGCAAAGGTGTGTCAGCCAGTGGAATTTGCTATCGAATGCCAGTGAATTGAATCTTTAGACGAAGCATTTTGTTTTAGTGGTTGATTAGTTTCAAGTGAGCGAGAGTTATATTAACGTTGCATTATAAAAAAAAACAAGGGGACTACTGACAATGGACCTCATAATTTTGAACCTCAGTCAAGTGACGAGAAACACTTAAGCTGACCCCGCTTTCCTAACACACCAACAGAAAGACATTAAGCCTCGAATGTGTGATTTAACATGAATCGGCTTTTTCAACACAGTGGGTCTTCAGTAGCACCAAGACTCGTAACAAGGCCATGAATTTGTGATCATAACCACTAGGCTATTGTGGTCTTTGAAAATGTTGAAACACTCGTTTTATAATTACCTCATATTTTGACCCTTTAACAAAAGTGTTATGATCAGCACTTCACTTGTACGCAGTACACAAAGCGGTGGAAAAGTAGTTGTATCATGAGCTTGTGTCTTTCTCAGAAGGTACTAAAAATTTGTACTAAGTCGTAAGTTTTCTACGGACAACAGTGGGTAACTACCTGCAGGCTCTTGAAGTTGCATTATTATGCTTCTAGGTTCTTTTGTCTCGTAGACCCCCTGCCCAATTTTTCAGATTGGGGTAATTAACATTCAATTTTTGCAAATTTATCAACTTAAATGTCTTTGTGACAGCTGGTACTACTGCTACTTTAAAAGAATTAAATTCTAACTAATGAAGAATGGTGTTTAAAATTCAAAAAGTACATGTTAATTAAATTAAATGTTAATACATAAAATAACTGCTGAATAAAATAACTAAAACAAATGAGTTTAATGGGAGGGATGAATCCGGTGCTACAATAACAAATTTTCAGCATTTGGTATCATTTTTGTCAGGCTTAACCTTAAATCTCCTCTATTAGTTAGTATCCAGTTTTTCTTTTCTTTTCCCCTTTCTTTTTTGCTTCGGAGATTGGCAACCCCAAGCTGAAAGTTCTTCTCATTAGGGAAAAAAAATTAAAAACTTACAGTATTCCATAATTTGGGACAAATAACGTTTGCCTTTTTAAAGCCAAAATTGCTGCGGCATCCGTTTCTGAACTTTAAGATCTTTGGCAGTGTTTATTATGATCAGTTCCTTTTGTAATACACTTTTGTTCAATGTGACCATGCAGTTGCGGTAGCCTAGTGGTCAAGGTAACGGACTTGTGGCTGGCATGTCACAAGTTCCACTGAAGACCCGCTGTGCAGGGGAGCGATACACATAAAATCTGTCAAGAGCTCAAACGTCCTGTTATTGTGGTGTGGCAGTTAGGAGAGGGGGTACCAGCTCAGGTGTCATCCTCATCACTTGACGATGGTTCAAAATTATGAGGTCTGTTGCCAAAAGCCCTCGTGTAGCTGAACAGCGTGACGTTAATATTCACTCGCTTAATGTAGGATATGTGAATTCATAGCCTCTGTTAATACCATAGTCAAAGCATTCTCAAACCTAGTTTCAAAATCTAAATAAAAGGCATTTAAATGTTGAACATAGGTTAAAATGTCCTCACAGATTGTGAGCGACAAACTGTGAAAATTTTGAACCTTCAGCATTATACTTCTTAAGCTTAACTCAGGAAAGAAATGCTGAAATGGTTCTTGTTTTATTAATATTTACACTGTCACTTTGTAAATGCAAATTGACCTCATGAAATTTAGTAAATAAATCTGTTTAATAGGTAAAATTTGGTTTCCACTTTTGATAAGATTCTTTTAAAATTAAAGTCGCAACCTAGTTTAATGAGAGCTACTATTGTATAGACCTCCACTTGCATCATCTCATGGACCTCCAAATTATTATTTTCCTGACGTGGACCCCTTGCAAGTCAACATAGACCACTTTAAGAATTCATCTTCTAGATTAAGAAATGAATACTGCAACAAAGCATCTAATTTTTCAAACACCAGTCTGTTTCATTTGAACAATCCTTATGTGAATATACTTCAATTTTTTTCATTCAGTAGGTTTTTTAAGTACAATATTTTAAATCCATATAATTTTTTGGTTAAAACATTTCAATAAAGAGAATATTTTGTAATATATTAATTTTAATTGGAGTTCTCATTCAGCCAGTCCCTGGACACTATCGTGAATGATTAAGGAAGTGCCTGGTTTCACAGTTTAAGGAAGTTTCCACAGCAGTGCTACAAGTGAAAATTCTTTTATACAAAAAGGGCCTTTGTGGCTCAATGAAATTCTTTTTCAATTTTTATAATTAGTTTTTAGGAATATCAAGGAAAAACGCACATTCCATTTTTGTAAAACCACCTATTCCTACTGTATAGACATTTTTAAATTAAACATAATCAGTCACAATTTTTCAAATAACTTACTCTAAATATTAATTACTAAAATGGGCAGAAATTACAATGTTAATCATAAAATGGGTATATCAGTCTGTGGGTAAGATGTGTACTGTATCTTGATAGTGAGGAGCTACAATCTTTACATTTTTAGCACGTTTTTCACGTAGTGGAACAAAAGAGCTATTAGGATGCAAATTTTGTCTCATATTTTGTCATACCTTTTTCTCAACCAATTGACCTCTGGTTTTCGGCATTTGGTCGCATTTGTGCCCTAGATGAGCCGAATCATATTTAAATTTTCCCATAGTTTTCCCGAATTTCGCTAGTTTGTAACAAAATTTCCTCAAATTTTACTAGTAAATTTATTGTTTGCAAAAAGTTATTTAAAAAAATCTACCTGCATTGTGCTGATACAGATTTGTGTCATTATTTCTTTTCAGCTCAATGGTAGTACATTTAGAGGAGTGGTACAGTACTACTTTCTGTTAGTAAAAAGTTCATTAGTTGCATTATTGTAAAATACAACATGTGAAAAATGCGCTAAAATTACTTGGCCATGCCAATGATTGATATCTTGTTTATTTGGAAAATGACCCAAAGTATCTCCATTTGGAATAGAAATTATTCATTAACTATTAAAATTCTTTATTTGCGGCAATAGACTGAGAAGACTTTCGAGTCTGTTTAGTTCAAAACTCATCTTCAAATCTACTACATCTATTTTAGTTTTAATTTGTTTTATTCATGCTTTAGAAAGCTTTTCATTTGGTGTAGTAGTTAGACCTACTTCATGTACTATGTTCTCAACTCGTTGCCAAAACCATAGATTCCATACTTTTCTTTTTTTTTTGTAAATGAAGCAATCAATTTACTAACAAAGTTAATTCATCTGATAAAACAATGCCTTTACCAGGTAACTTGTACAATGTTGATAGAAAAATGTGCTGTGTGTTATCTGCTATTTTGTCGCATGTTACTAGTTCAAGGTGATGGCCAAACTTCAGTCTGTTTTTAGTGGCACAACAGCAACCGATAGTATTAATCAACTGATTTTTCCCTCGTTAAATGTATAACTCTAATTTACATCACTGGGCTATTGTTGGAACAAAGGCAAATTCCCTGCATAGGAAAAACTTTCCTGCAAATTTAATGCAGGAATTATTTTTTTTTGAATGTCACTGCTTAAAGAAATTTTTAATTTTACACAAAAGGAAAATTTTAGTCACATGAGTAAGCTGGTATTAGGCAATGTAGTTTCATTTTCAAATCAATTAAAATTTTCAACTAATTTAATTTAAAATTTTTAGATTAGTGAAGATAACTAACCTGAAAATAAATTTATCTTGCAACAAGTAGCATTTAGAGTGTACAACCTTTGAAATTATAAATTTTAAATAAAACTGTCACTTTTCAGTTTATTATAGGAATTTAATTTTTTATACTGCATGTTCCGATGAATAAAGCGTAAATATAAACAATTGTTATACGAAGAGATATGCAAAAATAAAGCTGGAAAAAAATCTGAGGAATTTTTTAAAAAAAGAGTACAAATTGAAGATAATTTTCGCAAATGCTCAAATGAAAATTCCTTTAATTTGATTCTTGCGATTTGCATGCTACGAAAGAACTGTTATAAATACAGTTAGTAATTTTTACTTCAGTTTTTTTTAGGCACCATCTAATAATTGGCAATATAATTTAGTAATTTAAAAAATTCATACTATTTAACATACTTTCATATGATTTGTATGCCTTGTCTATAAAACAGAACTTAAATCTTACTTTCTATCTTTTTAAATCGGCTGCAAGAGCCGTAACAACATGTCTGATTTTGCACGACTGTCCAAATGCAATCCATTGCTTCAGCTTCTACAGTTATAGAACTAATCACAGAAGATTTTATTATAAAAGAGTTGCATCTAATATGCAAATTTAAATAATCTGTTTGAATGTTAAGTGTTTCTAGTATAAAATTTGAGAATTTGACAGTAATTTTTTGTATTAACTTGCTAAATACATAATAAATAAAATTTACTCCAAAAGTTTGCATGGTATTGCATTCTTCATGCAAAAATAGTGAAGATTTTATTTTCTGGTAAAAGTTTATCAACAAGTTGAAAGTTAGACGACAGTTAGTATATACTAGCAAAAAAAAA
This sequence comes from Trichonephila clavata, assembly GCA_019973975.1. Lineage (NCBI taxonomy): Eukaryota > Metazoa > Arthropoda > Arachnida > Araneae > Nephilidae > Trichonephila > Trichonephila clavata. The sequence goes on from BMAO01026958.1 coordinate 42,949, forward strand.
ATGCAAATTGGATATGAATTTGAAAAGCAAAATTCACTAAAAAAAATTACACTGAGAACTGTATTTTCTTTATTTAACAGAGTTCACAATAGATATTCTCGTCAACTGTGCTCTCATCATTCCTCACATTTTAACAAATGTTCGAAAAATGTGAGCCATTTGAGAGAACTATAATTTGAGTAATTGAAACAAAGTTCATTTTTTAGAGTGAACTTTTTATTCTTGAATGCTCAGTAGAAATGCTCAGCATTTCAACTTTTTAAATTTAATACTATTTTTAAAATAATATAAGACTCATTTTAATAATAATGCAATAAGTTAATCAATATTTAGCAATTGTCAACTTATGTATATTTCATTAAAGCAGATAGCCCCCCCCCCTTCTGACATCACAATTTTGAACGTTTCAGTAACTAGTGAAGACAACTGTATGAAATTAGATTTGGGGGTTTAACTCTAATAAACATTTCAATTCATCGATTAGAAAAATATGTGTTATCGATAAGCATACTTTTTTCTCTCCAAAAAGTCAAATAAAACATTGTTTGTCAAATGTCTAATATACTTTGCATAAAGGGTCCTATTTTTTTAAGCCCTGCATCCACATAAAAATTGAATCCATTGACACAATTTAGTTCCTCATAAGCCAATAACAATCTCTGATCATCAACATTATTGTAATAAATAATTAAATGCATCTACGAGCATTTCGTCAACTTTTAAAGGTAAATAACACCATTTTCTGATGCCAAATAAATATAAATGACACAAGCTATAATATTTTTTTCTTTCTTTCTTTAAATAGATAACAGTGCAATTTTCCTCCTTGCACCATTACAGTATTATCTGCCACAAACTAAATATTTAAAGAGTATCTAGAATTTTTTTTAACTCGTGCATAACGAGTTGGCCAATATTTTCTCCAATGGAATTCCAAATCAAATTTGAAATTGCAAAAAAGGCCATTTAAATTTGACATTTTGCACGATAAAAACGACAACAATAAAATATAACTTGTAATTTATATCATCACTGTCAACAGTCACTGCTGCAAAAAGGACCTTATTTCATGCATTTAATCATTCTTGCCAACTAGAAGCTAATTCACTAATCATGGATGCTTCAATTCCTTCATCTACACCACTATGCAATATCGGATGATATACAAGAAAGATATAAACAGTACTCCAACATTTGACTGAACAAGTTCTTGGGAGGGGGGGGGGATCAAATTTTGAACAACTGCAACTTGAAATTCTTATTTGCAACATGCTTTGGAGCTCTCACGATTAGTAATATACCAGCCACAGTGAGAAATGCATGTGTCAGTAAGACATACACAGGGACATAAGACTTCTGGAGGCCTCACTTACAACTCTCTTAAGTAGACAATATACAGCAAACAGCCACTGTCAAATAATCATACAAATTTTAACTTATAACAAATAAAATGTAAACAGCTTGAAATCTCAAAGAGTTTATATAAACTGCCACCTTTCAATTAAATGAGTAATGATCGCGTATGATAGTAGGCCTAAGCTCCGACTTAACTTAATCCAGTACTTAAACCGCTGCTGCAAAATAATTGGGCACCTCCAATTTTTCAGAGAAAATTTCCAGGAATAACACTTGATGATAAAAATTATTCAGATCATGATCATAGTGCGGTCAAATAGAGAACAAAATGAGCCATTCATGAATTAACATGTTTAAGTATTTGAATTTCCTTAGCATATTTTAATCTGGCTAAAGCAGCTCCCCCCCCCCCCATACAATCCATAAAAGCAAGACTGAACGCATCAGATCCTTAAATTTTCACCATAATTTTAAAACATTTCCATTTTCAATTCTTCCATAGGTTAATACATTTCTTAGCATAGCGATAAAGTAAGTTAAATATCACATGTATTAAATTTATCAAGCATTCATTAGTTGCTCTTTTTAAAGCTCATGGAGTTAAAGGAATAAAAATTAAACAAATTATTATTATAAATAAATTTTTGGTAAGAGCTAAGAACAATATTACTTCTAAAAACATAGAACATTGCCCTTAAATGCAGTTTAATTTGGTAGTTAAGACATCTTGGAAAAAATTTTCATGTCTTTTCACAAATGATTACTTAATGAGTTACGTTTGCCACATTGAATAAGTCCACAACATAAATCCTCATTATAATCCAAAGTTCTATCACATGTTTAATGGAGAGAGAATACATCAAATTCCCCTTTAAAAGTCACTGATCAGGGTTTAAAAGCTAACAATTTCTGTTCTACAATTAGCATAAGAATCAGGCTTCAGGATATTTTTTTTACTTGATCAGGAAACAAACAGCATTTCTTTACCTTTTTCTGCCACTATTCGAAGACACCAAAACAGGGTAATTTTCTGACACACTTGCGAGTACCTTTAAAAAATCTTGTAGGTCACATACCATGTGCACTAACAGAAAAACCACTTAACAATAGTGATAACATCTTTCAAGTCCGGGGATACAAGATCTTATGCCTTAATGGTTGTTCAAAAGCACACATACCCATGCCATAATGCCGGCCTATTTCACACTATAATACTTCACATTCATTCCTTATTAAAATGCAGACTCTTAATAATCAATTATTTTTGGATGACTAATGGCCATGAAGAGATATCCTGAAATTCTGCACTTCACTGAAACTTACAGTACTTGTGTAAATAGTAAAGTACTTTTATACTGACACTACTCAGAAAGCAATATATTTATATATTGTCAACCTTTTGATTCAACTCAGAATCTAAGAATTTTTCCCCAATAAAATTTTAAAAAACTCCAGCAAAAATAAACAGATCTTCAATAAAACATTCCCGTACAAGCATTAAAGGGAATAGTCGCTGGTTTGTTGTTTGTCCAAACACTAATAGTTCTGTCAAAAAATTATGTAACTGTAGACATGAAAAGATTTATTCAAGTCTAAAAAGTATGTCATTTACACTACCATCATAGTTCTCCTTAAACACTTCACGCCACTTAATTTTGAAGTGTTAATTCCAGTTGTCCAGGTTGTGGTTACATTTACATAAATAAAAGTCTAGAGATCAATTGACAACAACTGGGCTGACAAAAAAATTATATTCAATGATTACTAATATTATACATACCTAACTGGAATGGAAGACCTTCAATAACAATGAATACACGGTAAATTTGAAATCATACATGCTAGTAACCCTATGTCTGTGATCTTCAAAACACAAATGAAAAAAACCACAGACATGGGGCTAATACAATGCATTATAAAAACAATATACAAGTAACCTGTAAAATATAAATGTTTAAATTAAAATGAGGCCATCAAATTATTTTGAAACCATGATTGATAATTGAAACTTGTCATTAAAATCGGGAATTGTACCTGGATAAATATTTTAGTAGGAACCCTCCAATTTTTAAACAACCCCTGTGCGATGTGCATTACAGTTAAACAAAGATAAACAACAATGATAATGGATCAAAGAGAGCTTAATTGTGAAGTCCATGAATTTCTAAAACATTTTAAATAGAGAAACCGCTTGCAACTTCATGTTCAAAAAGACCCATTTCCTACTCATAAAAATAAATCGGTACTGTGTAAATGTTTTTTAAAAAAATATTTCCATAACAAGGACTATATTAATTTCTCTATTTTTTTTGAAGATAGTAAAGTAGTTTTCACACAGTCAAATACGTCAAGATTTTGACTATATTTGGTTTCTCTCACGCAATACCATAAATCCAAAGACATAACTACAGCTGGCTAATGGTCTATATAGTTAAAATATCACTAGTTTTAAAAAATCTTATTTTACAATCCAGATCATTAAAAAATTAATTTCTAAATACATACCCAGAATTTAAACTTACCAAACTTAGAATGATGAAATCATGCATCATATTAACCCCCATGTCTGTAATCTTCAAAATAAGCATTTGTCCCACACATTCCTGGTTTCCCCCCAAATGTATACACCAAGCCAGCATGAAAAAAAAGTCTAAAGGAAACAGAAATACAATTTTCTTCATACAAATGGAACCAAAATGATTAAATTAGGCATACAATCAAAGGCATACACAGGGGAGATTCCCAGGTCCAGACCACCCCCCATAGTCTAATTGATTATAATCCTATATATATATATAGTAAATAAAATTTAATTATTAATAACTAATTTTATTAACTAATGTTAATTTATTCAATTAGTATTTATTTTTTACTGTTATTGTTCCTGAAAGTCGATAAAATCAAAATATGTTGGGCACAGCGTATTGGAGCATGATACGAGAATGTCGGACTTTCGACCTCCGCCTGGTCTCTCCCCCACCCCTGAAAAATTCCTGTGTGCACTACAGCGTATAATAAATGCAAAAACTGAAAACCTTTCCGAAAAAATCTTAATATTTGAGGGTTGATAACAGTGATTTTTTTTTCAAATACCAGAAAATTATATGTCATTGGAAAGAAAAAATTTAAGATATAAATGAAACAACTTATGATGGAAATTTTATCACAGCATAAGTTACACAAAAAAAAAAAAACTGAAATACATGAAAAACACACACAGATATACCGTATTTACTCTAATCTAAGCTGCCCCATAAAACCAGCGTTAGTGCAACAGAAAATCATGTACAGCATAGAACCAAAGGCAAAACATATGTTGTATGGGGGAAATTGAGTTTCAATCCCTTTCGAAAGGAAAAATGCGACTTTTTTTAGCCATGTGCATCAATAACTTATCACAGTTTATCTTTAGTAATTTAGTATATCCCAAGCATCATTGTCTGCTCCCATTTAGTAAATTTTTTTGAATAAGTTTTCTTTGATCACCTAATCAAATTTTCTACCTTTACATGTTTGCATCATAGGGAATTCGTCTTGATGCTATTATCAATAGCTTTGATCACGTAATCATCTACCCATGTGCATCAATAGATTTGATGTTTAGGTGATCAAAGCTATTGGTAATAGCATCAAGACAAATTCCCTATGATACAAGCATGTAAAGGTAGACAATTTTGTAGAAAAAAAAGAGTAGAGGCCACTGAATATTTTAAATGAATGAAACAAATATACATTGATGGTGAAAACAAAATGCAGCATTTTTTGCTTATATGTTCAACAGTCTTTAATACTTAATTTAAATTCTTCTATAATACATTCTTTTTTTTAAAAATGTTGCATAACAAATGTATTAGATGGCATAGAAGATGACACCATGTGGGAAAATGGCAACACCGTTCCCAATTCCGAAACCAGCTGTGACAATAAAAGAGATTAATCATTTTCGAAATATAATACTGACCTTCAGAGTAATTATAAGCTTATGTAATGTATTTGAACGTTTTAAACACTAGTTAAATAAATTATAAAATTATTTCTCATTAAATTTTTTAAAAACTTTCTTAAGTATTGGATATTGATGAACCTTTTAACACAATTTTTATTTTTCCAAAAACTAGTAGAGTATTGGGGGTGTGGCTTACATTCAAGTAAATATATGGTGTATATATAAGTCACATTTAATACTTAGTTCAAGAGCCTACAGCCTTAATTATGGTATTACGTCTTAAAATGAAATAAATTAACTTTGTAAGTTTATCAACTGCTATAATGAGAGGCCAAGATTTAATTATTGCTTAATGAATTTGTTTTTACTGTTGAGTTCTCTCCAGTTTCTTTAATCATTTGCATAGAGAATTTTCATTAGAGTTAAATCTGAGTGGTTTCCAGCAGAAAAATGATTTAACCACTTTTTGCAGAGAAACCACATAACATGGATCCAAATCCTGTTAAACTAAAAATGTTTGATTGTCTTGGAAAAGATCATGTGTGTGGAAGGCTTCAATTTAGTCAAGTATTTCTTTTATCCATTTGGCAGCATTTATATTTCTATTTATCACAAATTCTACCAACACCTTTCGATGTCCTGCAACCCCCTATCATGATTAACTAGGTGTTTTGCTGTAAGTATAATGCAATGATGATGCATAACTTTGCCAATTTTCATCTTGCATATTAAAGCCACTGCAAAATAGGAAGATTTTGATCTAAATATTCCAAATAGCACTGTCTCATTGTTTTGTTGTGCAATTAACATGGGCTTTAGCCTAGTTTAATCTTTTTAACCTTTGTACAAGAAATGTCTTTTCATAGGATTTTAGAATTCAAACCATATTCTTTCAGTTTGCACAGAAAAGCCCTTGCACTAACCTTTACATTGCAATGTGTTATTTCTTCTTGTATATTCCCAGATGATTTTCTTTGGTCATTCAAGATTAGTCATTTAATTCTCTTTATCAATCAATGTTGTGCATCTATTCCAGTCTTTACTAATTTTGTTTGAAGTGATTGAGTCTTTGTATATCTATTTAAAAATTTCAAAATGCCACCTCAAGTCTCTATCAATTTCTCCTCTAATTTCTTAATAACTATAGCTTTTTAACACATACCATTGTTCTAACATGCTTTCTGGGTAATCAGTCAACTCTTTACATCATTCCTAAAATTTTATTATGCTTTACAAGTTTACTAAATGAAAGAATAGAAACCAATTTACTAGCAATCACTTGGGCACACTAGCAAATGTTCTCTTTTAAACTCCAATGATATCTAGAGTTGAATCCTACTACAACCCAATAGGTTCATTAAAAACAAGATGATACATGATTGGCTCTAAACACTAAGTGCTCTCCAACCTGCAGGGCAGCCAACGTTTGATAATTTTACTGTGGCCTGCAGAAGGGAGGGAAGCCGATTGTTAATGTTTTAGATCAGTGATTCCCAAAGTGGTCTATGACGATCTGCAAGGGGTCCACGACAGCAAAAAAATAATTTGGGGGTCCATGAGGTAAATGGGGGTCTACGATAGTGGCTCTCATCAAACCAGATTGTGACTAATATTAAAAGGAAATTTAATCAAGTGGAAACTAGACTTACCCACTTAACAGATTTATTTACTAAATTTAATGAGGTTTAATTGCAGTTACAAGGCAACAGCATAAATTTTATTAAAACAAATTCCATTTCAGCATTTCTTGCCAGCATTAAGCTAAAGGAGCATAATTTTGGACACCACCAACATTTATATGCCCTTTATTTAGATTTTGAAACTAGGTTTGAGAATGTTTTGACTATCATAGTACTGCAGTAGACAATGAATTCATATGGTCACTTTGAAAAAAAAAATGTCAGATTATAAGAATTAAGCTCTAGGAATATGCACTAACGAAGATCTTAAAGTAAAGTTTAGAAACGATGTCAACAATTTTAGCTTTAAAAAGATATACCTGTTATTTATTCCATACTTTGGAATATCTTGAGAAAGTTTTTAATTGTTTTTCCGATTGAGAAGGAGTTTCAGTGCGCTTGCCAATCTCCAAAACAAAATACTGGACACTATTAACCGAGGAGATATATTTAGTTTTAAAACCTGGTAAGATTAATGCCAAATGTTAAAATTTATTATTGCATCCTCGGATTTCTCCCTCCCTCTAAAAGCTTTTGTTTGTTGCTCTCAGTTATTTTATATATATGCATTAATTATATTTTAATTTAATTAACTAACTAATTAAATTAACTAACATGTGTTTTCTAAAGTTTTAAACTCTTCTATACTTCACATTTAAAAAATTTAATTTTTAAAGTAAGTAGCTCTATACCAGCTGTCAAAAACACATTTAATTTGATAAATTTGCACAAATTTGATATTAGGTAAATAGGGGGTCTACCCGAAGCTGAAAAACCTGTCAAGGGGTCTACGAGGCTAATAAAGTTTGGGAACCTATGTTTTAGATTATGATTTAATTGTTTTTAAAAATGCCTTAAAAATAAAATACATTACACCCAAAATGAATATAAAGTTAACTCACTAGAATGTTATACAATGTACCACTACAAATAAAATGGAAATAATTTTATGTTCCTTGTGCAGCCTGGTACCATTTGATTCATGAACCAGTACCAGTCTAGAGACCACTGCTCTAGCCCATTGGCTATATCCAAATGAATAAAAGCCACTTAATATTAAATTAAGCAAGTTGTACGTTTCTCGTGTTATATGACTGTGCCTTTTGATATAATGCAGATAAAGAAGTAAACTTTATCACTTTTTTATTAAAATATGTTTTCAATGGTATATTATTTCACAGCAATATTCTTTAAAATATTATAAATATAAGCCCTCAAAAAAACCCAGTAAAAATAGATTTTTCCTCAAAAAATGTTTCCACAGCTTTAGCTAGTACTGTAAATTCAATAAAAATATAATTTTTCCTCTGAAGTGCACTAAACAACCAGCTTCTATTTTGAAGATTCACGAGTATTTTCCCATTTAAGCCACTAAGAAATATTTGATAATTCATTTTAAATATTTTTAATTGCTATATTTAATATTTTATAATGCATCATCAATAAAAAATATTTGATGAATTTGAATGACTTCAATTTTGGTCATTCAGGATTTTCCTGTGACTGACCATTGTAATGTCTGGTAAAATTGCAGTTTCTTAATGAATGACATTAAAAGCAACTAAATGTTTATTAAGGAGGAATTATTTTGAAATGGCTATCAATAGCAAAGAAATCTATGACTTAGGAATGATAGAAAGAAAAGGTCATATTTTAATACACACAAGCACATTTTGATTTGAAAATCGAGTGAGGTTATATTAACTCAATATAAAGCTGCAAGAGGGCTATTGGCATTGGACCTCATAATTTTGAACCATGGTTAAGAGACTAGGATGACACTTGAGCTGGTATCACACTCTCCTAACTTCCACACCAACAGGAGGACATTTGAGCCTCAAAATATATAACATACAATGGCTCCCTCTACATGGCAGGTCTTCAGTGCACCAGGTTCGAACTCATGACATGCCACACACACACAAGTCAATGATCTTGACCACTAGGCTACCATATAGCCACAAACTGAAAATCAAAACATAAATAAAATATTATAACTCGAGATCTATATTAAGGCCTACTCAAGATGGCTATCTACTTCAAGTATAAAACATGTCATTTTATTTAAATTCATTTGAAATTCCTATGCAACTTCAATAAAAGAAGGTTTTAGTTTTATCAGATTCTTTTTTTTTTAACTATTTAAAAATTTTACTTCACTGAGGGAAGATTTTGTGATGCTAGCTTTATACTACTAAACTCAGTGGTGCAACAGCCCATGAGGGCCAAGGCCTACTGTGCAGATCTGTTTTCATGACCTTAGGTGCATGTGCAGATATTCCGGTCAGGTGGCCAGTCTGACACGAAGCTTTATACTTTTTCACAAAAAATCAAGCCTTGTGATTTGTTCTAATAGAGCTTTTAAATTTACAGACTTGGTAAAGATAAGGAGTGCAAAAATTGGAGCTTGCTCTAAAATTCAGAGCTGCTTATTGGAGTAATTTTTTTTAAAGTTATTTTTCCCTTTCCTTACTTATTTCTGAAATATTAACTCTGAAGGCAGCAGTCAGATGGCTCCAAGTGTCATTTTCATCAATCAAAAGTACTCAATCATTTCCACAATTTTGCATATATACACAGCCTTCTTTCGATTAATCCCCGTTTCAAATTTGACCCACCCACCTCTAACATCTAGATATGAACATCAAAGTACTTACAGTACCAGATATGGGATTCGGATTGCTTTGCTACCCACAAGCCCACACAATATCCCAGCATAGTTCGAATTTCTACTTTTCCAAATCTCCTACTCCCCTTCAAAATATTGACTAAACATGATCTTACTAACAAGGGGAGGGCACGACTAAGGAAATTCATTTGGGGACGAGACTTGGTATAATAGTACTCCATTAGGGTGTTCAACCCTCAATGTATTAGCGCCGAACGGCCAATCAATTTGGAGAAAATAGCCAAAATTCATGCTTAGCTTTTATAAAATTGAGTTTTAAGTCTTTCCACCGATGCAGATGCTCAACTGGCAGAGCACTTGATTTCTACATGGACAGCTAGGGCGATGGACTCCCCCCCCCCAATCTGTTTAATTTTTTTAATTAAATTTATTTATTAAATATTAAATGACATTTTCTGCAATTATTTTGTATTTTATGAAGTAAAATAATTACTGTAATTATATAAATATTTATATTTCATTTTATAAATATATTTTTTTAATATAATAAAAATTAAATATTTTACATAAAAATTAGTTAAGATACTTTTACAACGTGAAATACAACATATTATAAATAAAATATCTATAAAATCTATAACATGCATTATTATTACTATTATTAAATTAATTATTTTATAATTAATATAAAACACATACCTTATTAATAAAATAATTTAATTATTTCATAATTATATAAAATATTTAATAAGTCCTTTTTAAATAAATTTATTAATTTGTGGATACAGTTTGAGTCACACTATCAACTTTTTTTTCCCAATTCATTTAATTATTTTTTTTAATTTAAATAAATTATATAAAAACTTATTAAATAATAGTAATAATAATGCATTTTATAGATTATGTTATTATAAATAATATTTTATTTATATGTTGCATTTCACATTGTAAAACTATTTGTAACTAATTTTTATATAAAATATATAATGTTTATATTTTATTACAAATATTATTTATAAAAAAATGTATACAAAATATAACATTTATATAATTACAGTAATTATTTTACTTTATAAAATACAAAATTACATTAAATATCATTTAACATATTTAATAAATAAATTTATTTAATTTAAAAATAATTAAATGAATTGGGAGGAAAAGTTCATCGCATGATTAGAACCCTAGCCATTTGTGTAGAAAGCAGGTGCTCTGCCAGTTGAGCTACTGCGTTGGTGGAAACAAAACTTAATTGTATAAAAGCTAAGCATGAATTTCGATGGCTATTTTCTCCAAATTGACTGGGCATTCCGCACTAATACATTGAGGGTTGAACACCCTAATGGAGTACTACTATTATACCAAGTCTCGTCCCAAAATGAATTTCCTTAGTTGTGCCCTCCCCTGAAAAACTAAACCCCAGCGACGCAACAGCCCATAAATACCAAGGCCTACTGAAGTGACCTTGGGTGCTGTGGTGCACAGCAGGACCGGAACCTCAGGTGGTTCCGGTCAGGTGGCCAGTCTGACGCGAAACCCCAGTGTTTAGTTACCAAGCACAACCCTGGTACTCATTTATCGACCCACAAAAGGGATAAAAACAAGATCTTGTACAAAAAATATTCAGAAAAGGATTACTAAAAGGTTTATATGTTGAAAAGAAAAACTGCAATAGCAGCAATATTTTGTAATACTAATAAATACAAAATTGAATTATACATACTTAATTGTTCTTAAAGTCTTCCATGTTACACAGAACATGACGAAATCGAACACGGTATTAACCCCATGTCTGTGATCGTCATAATGTGAAAAAAACCACAGACATGGGGCTAACACAGTGTATAATACCAAATCAATAAAGCCAATCTGCAAGACAAAGAAACCAACTTCATTAATATTAATGAAATACCAGCTTTTTAAATTCACATTCCTTTTTTGACACTAAAAAATTCACAGCATTTTACTTTCAGAAATCAATATCTAACAGCTAATGAATGAAATACACAGATGCAAAATTCTGTATTCTAAATGATATTGAAGTAATTCTCTGATTTATTTATTCGTTTCCTTTCCTACTTTACTTCAGAGACAAATTAATCATATACTCAAGTCAATTTAATAACACAGAATTCAAAATTTTTGGTTTTCAAGTTTCTGGAAAATTAATCTAGTTTGCAAATTAAATTTAAAAGGTTTCCAATTAATGAAACAAATATTGACTCAAAATCAAAGCAGTTTTAGAATAGAAAAATACAAAGATTTTTAAAAAAATTTTCTGTTTTAGGAATAGGTCCTAGCTAAAATCAAAAAATTGTATCGTCAAATTTTGATTACTAAGGTTTTTCATAATGAAGCAGTCTGAGACATGACTCCTTAATAACTGCTTTTCATCATTTTATGGCTAGCCATGGTGTTCTCTACTCCATTTAAAGCTACAATAGCACCAATTTTGTAGGAACTCTGAAAACTTGATAAAATGCAGAGTAAGATTTACTTTACCCATTACTGAAGCCAACTCAATAAATTCGATAAGTTTTCTTGAAGTACAACCAGACAATGACAGATTTATTCAAGTTGTTTTAGTGAAAACCCAAGGCTTGATCAGCTATATATATATATAATGTTTGGTTTTCAAAATCTATAAATCTCCTTTATATCTGAAGTAGCAAGTTTGGAGCATATTTCCTACTCTTCTTACTTTAGTTTTAATTATATTTGCATTGATGCATCATGGTAAATGGGAAATACAGACATAACATGTCTTGTTCTCTTCCATAAAAAAGGCATTCACAGTTTAGAACATTTATGTTATTTATGTCTGATTTGCTTTCACTATTATTTCATATATGAAATTAACAGCAAATATTTTAAATTATTCAGTAAATTTTAATATGCTATCTTTACCTGGAAATTTTTACAAATCACAAGCAATGCCAACATAATTGGAAGCACTGACAAGAGTCTGTGATTCAAACGAGGCAAAATTAATAAAATGAATATACTTACTACAGAAAGCTAAAAAGAATGCAAATTTATGATTATCCAAGAAATTAAAAATTAATATTTACATTATATGGGTGCAATTAATCTTTTAGAGTAAAACATTATTAATTAGATTTATGAAGAATTATCTGTAGAAATCAGTTGATAAGACTGCTTGTCGACTTAAGGCTGTTTTTACCATATGTACAAGAGCGTGAACTTGACACGAAACACATTTTCAAATAGAAAAAAATGCCTCAATTTTTATAAAAATTTGTGACATTGTAACTCATGCATTTGTTTATAATATAGTGTTTTCAAATTTCAAAATATTTTATAAATCAGTTTTTTCTTTTAACATGCAAAGGGATAGCTCATTTAATATAACAGTAATGGACAAAAAATGCGAAACACATTTTATAAAAGAAAAAAATGTGTAGACTCCGACAAAAATGAGTAGGATGATAAAATAAGAGATTCTCTACAGGATTGTGAAACTAGAATATAATATTAATGTTGGAGTACTTTTATATCTGAAAAAATATTCCGAATTTGGTCCCAATTCTTTAACATTAAGTGAAGACAGCCTTAAATAGGTAAATCAAATCAACAAATGTGAATTTGAACATACTTAACAGGCATCAGATCTTTCATGCTATAGAATCTAATCCTCAAAAAGAGCATTACTTTCCCCTCCCCAAAGGATATTTATAAAAAATTTGAATTTCTAAAAATTCATAATTTTCACTTAAATTAATAAGTGTGTGGGTATATAGACACATAATATAGACATGTCCATTTGTCATTAGATAAAAACAGTAAAATCAACAATTTTTTGATAATTTATTCTTTGAAATGAGAATGTGTTGTGGACAATATTAATAGTCAGAAATTAGATTTTTAACTACAGAATCAAACTGAATAAGATACATATGTGAAGGAAAAAGTAAACATGTCATTTTCCAAAGAGAATGCTTTACTTGAAAGAAAAGGTATAAAGGACAAATTATTTCCATTTAAAAGATCTCTGCTATCTCTCAACACTTTATTAAAACATTAAATATTCCCTTTGATTTTAAAACAAGAGTTCAATTACACATTTATATTTTATATATATTTTTAGCTTTGGTTTTACTTTATAGTATTATTTACAAGAAATCAGTTAAGTTTTCCAGGAGAAAAACAGCACGAGAGGAGCTATTACACGATAGAAAGCAAAGTCTCTGCTACAGAATGCACATCCTTCCCTCCCATTGTGATTAAACCTACTTTAGTTTTAAAGGAATAATGTAATGAATTATTGTAAGAATAATGCACGTTATGCAATTGATTTTTTACACAATAGTGTTCAAGTTTTACATATCGTCGGCCTAATTATCAGAACGCATAACTCCACAAAATAAAGTACGTTTTCTTAATAATCTAGCAATTAAATTCCTCAACCTTTACTACTGGATTCATAATTGCATTGAAATAATTCCTGAGCATAGCAAAAATAAAGTTTTTAGTTGCTCCTGTAAAGTTCATCCAGATGGACTTTACAGGCTTTCCAGACTCATTCCGATAATTAGGTTGATGATATTCTACCTTTTCCCCAGGTCAGGAAGAGGTTTATGGTCAAGTCTTTATAGTTAAAAAAATCTTGCTCCAGAATATTCTCCGCAGTTTTACAAATGATCATTAGTGAGTAAAAGTTTGTTTCAATGGAAATGTTTCCAGGATGTTTATTGTTCACACAGGAAATAAACCTCAATTTTTCTAAAGTTACCTTACTAAATGTTTAAACCAAGGAAGAGGGAACACTTCAAATTCCATTTTCAAAGTCATTGAAACCTTGATCAAAGTAAACAGAGTTTCCATTCCATAAACTAACAGAGAATAAAAGATTAGAGAATAACATTCTTAATTTGATTTGAAATAAAACAGTGTTTCTGTACCATTTTATGCGATCATTCAAAGATACCCATATGGGGCATCTTGCTGATGCACTTATGGATACAATGAACATACTTCTAATGATACACACAACAAAGCTCATTACCAGTTAACTGCTGAAAGGGATGTTTTCAAAGCCATTAAGTCCGAAGAAACAAGATTACATGCCTCAGTGAAGCTAACATAATTGTTTATTTCACACTATTTCACCTTTCTAATTAAAATTTTGATTGTTTGCAATAAATATTAGTTTAATATGACCCACAGTAATATTCAGATACCTTTAAATTTTTCCACAGGAAAAAGGAATCATAAATAGACAAGTACTTTCAATTAACACAATTCTGGGAGCAAGATTCATTTAATCCCAACTTCTTAACAGCATTAACCCTCTCGCTGCACATCCCACAATTTCCATGGGCAAAGTACATGTAGCACTACGTAGAGAGAGGATTAAAGTTTATAATCACAATAGAGCTTTCTTGCTTGGATATAAAAACTCCAGAGAGAATGAACAGATCTTTGATAAAAGATTCCAAACAAGCATCAAAGACAAAAAGCCAGTGACTATTTATCTTCTGAACAAATACTTGTAGTTCTTATCTTGCTAAATAATTTGCAAATACCAAGTTGTGTGAATATTTATCACTATAAATACATTTCCCAGCATAAATTAATACTTTATATTACCATCAATAGTTCTGTATACACATCACTTAGGGACTGAAGTGTGGAATTCCAGCTATCGAGGCTGTGGTAATGTTTGGAATTCTGGAATGTAAACAAAGAAAATGTTTCAAGAATTTTAGAAATCAATTCACAAAATTACTTACTAAGAAAAATAAAGTTTAAGTAAACTATACAATCACTAATAAAATTTACATACCTAACAAGAATCAAAAAATCTTCTAAATCATTAAATAAGATGAAATCATACACGGTAGTAACCCCATGTCTGTGATCTTCAAAATACATATGAAAAAAACCACAGACATGGGGCTAATATAATGCATTACAAAATCAATATACAAATAACCTGCAAGATACAAATTTGTTAATACGAACAAGATTTTAACAATGAAAACTCAAGTTGCCATTAAAATCTAGAAGACTGTACTAGGAAAAATGTTTTTAAAAAAGGGGGTGGTCAACCTAAATAATTGTTAGAAATAAGTTTCAAACTTCTTTAAAATCACCATCCATTTAATTAATCCATTATAAATAAAGCTAAATGTTCAAAAGGTACCTTTTTAATTTCATCCATCAGAATCCATAATCACACACAATTTGGAGTCTTTATCATCACTGTTCCAAAAAGATCCTGTTTCACGCATTTAATCATTAGTAAGAAACAGGGTCTTTTTGAAACATTAATAGCAGATGTTCTAATCCTCGCACATCCCTTCTGCTAGGTAAAGTTTCAGACTTTGGAAACATTCTCCCAAATAAAGACTGGCATGATTCGCTGCAATCAAGAGAAAAATTATTTTCTACAAGGAAAGATATAAACAGTACTTCAGCACAGTTTACATTTTACTGAACATTGTCTGTGCAAAAACAATCCAATTTTATGAAACTGCCATTTCATTTATTTGAAAGGAGCTTTAGAACTGCATGGAGGAAGATTTGGAAGGAGCTTTGGGACAAATGCATACATCAGAACCACAACCTACACAAACTGCATGTTTTTTCCCACTTATGGGATTCATACAATTTAAATACATTCTACAATTCTTTGCTTGAAAGTACAGTGGTACCTCGACATACAAGTGCCCCAACATACGAGTTTTTCGAGATACGAGCGAGTGATTTTTTGCTTTGAGTTACAAGCGAAATTCGAGATACGAGTTCAGATTTGCCTAAAAATTATCGATCAGGCCTGGCTGGGTGTTACAACGAGGACCTTGACCTCTGCATGGACAAAGCTGTGGCCTGAAGCTGTAGCTGAAAGGATCTACGAAGAATTGAAACCCAGAATGTCAGTAGAGGAGGAGATTGTGTCTCTGGGGAAATCCATGGGTCTAGAGGTGGAAGAGAGAGACGTGAACGAGCTTGTCGTGGAGCACACCCAGGAACTGACGAGATACAAGAGTTACAGTCACAGCAGCATACGGAGGTTATGCAAGAAATTGGTTTCGAGGAGTCAGAGGAGGAGGTTATTTCTACAAGTGAGATAAAGGAGGTCTTAGGAATGTGGGAGAGTGTTTCACAGTTCGTGAAAAGAAACACCCAGAAAAAGTTGCAACAGGTCGTGCATCTGATCTTTTTAATGACACTTACCTAACTCATTTCCAGAACATTCTGAGAGGGAGGAAGAAACAAACCTCCTTGGACATGTTTTTTTCTAAACGGCTTACAGGTGAAAGCGAGAAAAATGTAGCGAAAAAGGCAAAGACCAGTGAGGATATCTAATTTATTTCTTTACATTTTCTTTTTTGTTTTTGTACAATAAATATTTGTCCCCCATTTATAAATACGTTTTTATTATTCAAAACCACGTAACAAAAATAACTGGGGTGACATTTTGGGGGTTGGAACGGATTAATGGTAGTTCAATTGTTTTGTATGGGGAAATTTGCTTCGAGATACGAGTAATTCAAGATACAAGCAAGGTTGCGGAACGAATTAAACTCTTATGTGAGGTACCACTGTATACTATTTTGCTCATAGACATTATGGCAACAATCAATGAAAACAAATCACATAGCAATATGAAGCACTAGAAATACAGATACATGCAAAGCACAGAATGAGTTCCATTCTTGGAAGTTGCTACAGAAAAAGAAAAATGCTTCGTTAAACAAAACCCAGCATACAAATGAGTTGGGAACCAATTGCTACCACATAGGATAGGCCGGAGGAAGGAAAAACTTTATGAATTTTTTTTTATCAGTTCAATGGTTTTCATTTACCTACTTTTGGTTGTTGTAAATATAAAACTAAGAATTGCAAAGGAAAAAATAGTTGGCGTATGACCAAAATTTTGCAAAAAAAATAAAAAGGGAGGAACAGATTTACTGTACGGTCACTCTTGGCGCGATTTTTTTTCTTTAGCAATGAACTTTTTAATATGGCAACCCCCCATCCGACCCAAAAAGAAATTGCTGTCCCACAAGTAATTACAGTAACCCTATTGGTCAACAGAATTTAGCTGCATGGGGAATGTCTGAGGTAAGTGCGAGAATGATGTATATATAATGTGGTATGATGAGAATCTTAATTTAAGATATTTGTATGGATTAGATAAAGGGAAGGAAATGTTTGAATTTTGTATGAAAGCGGGTTTGATTGCGAATAGATATGAGTGTTGTAAGTGTGGTAAAGATATGAATTTGGTTGAGAGGCACAATATAAATGATGGTTTTGAGTGGAGGTGTAAATCGAAGGTGAAAAGACAAATGAATGACGTCAAAAGGAGTGGAGAAAGGGTTCTTTTTATGAATTGAGTTGAATGATAGTGAATGAGATTTTAGTTCAGGTTTATTTGTGGGTGAGTCAGAGTAAGGCTGCTTTTAATATGAAAGAGTAAATGTTCGTCTAAGACTGAGTGTGATTTTCGCTCCTATTGCCGTGAGATTTGTGTGGTAGAGATGATTGAAAGTAGTATGAAAGTGGGTGGAAGCGGTGTGATTGTTGGGATAGATGAGAGTAAATTTGGAAAACGTAAATTTCACTGGGGAAAACGTGTGCAAGGTAAATGGGTGTTTGGGGGAGTTGAGCGCGAGACGGGTGCATGTTTTATGAAAGTTGTGGCTGATAGGACGACTGATTCTTTGCTGAGTGTAATAAATGAGTATATTCTTCCGGGTTCGATAATAATTTCAGACTGCTGGAAGAGCTACGATTGCCTTTCTAATGAAGGCTTCGTGCATCTGAAGGTAAACCATAGTGTGAGTTTCAAGGACCCGGATACAGGTGCCCACACTAATACCATAGAAGGAACGTGGGGAGCAGTTAAGCGTGGTATTCCAGCAATCAAAGCAAAATGTCAGTTGGATTACTACTTAGCTGAATATGTGTGGCGGAAAAAAATAAGCACATTTGCAACAAATTCATGGCGTTCAACGGATTCCATTATATGCATTTATCCTTCTCAAACAGCCGACAAGGAGCCGCAAGAAGCAGCGACGTAGAAGCGGAGTGAAGTGGAAGGTAGTGGGGAGGTCGAGCGATAGCGGCAGATGGGAGAGAGGTATGTTTATTGTTCATTATTACCGATTTCAGCGATTTCCCCGCCATTTTTTTCCTCAAGCAACATTTTCCCTACGCTGTTTTCTTTAAATCTCGTTCGTACAAAAAGTCAACAAAATGGCGACTTGGCGAAATTTTGAAAAAGTCACCAAGGGTGACCATACAGTAAATTTTTATCAAAAGGGACAATCTAGGCACAAAAGCATGCAGCTAGTGTTGCAAAGTATTTATAAGCTTTAATCAATACAAGGATGGGTACTTATGAATTATTATTGCAACAATCGCCAATGTTCAAGATTGCCTTTTGTTTGCCCAATGTCAAGATTTGTTTTTTTCCGCCACACATATTTGCCAATGTTCGCGAGGTTGACAATCCCAATTTGCATGAATCCCAAGCACTGAATTGGCAATTATGTGCTTTGTTTCATATAATGTCGCCAATAGGTTGCAATAATATGCAAGTACCCAAAGATCAAGTTGAGAATTATTCCCACTCACCGAGGCATTTTAATTTAGGCTAAAATGCCTGGAGGCATGCAATTCTTTCAGACCTTAATATTAAGACTAATTTCAGTCGATTTTTTTTTATTATGGCTTAAGAATGTTCTTGCCATATAAGTTCCTATTATAAATGTGAGAAGTATAACTATACAGATTTATGAGACAATGGCATAACATACACCCCTTCAACACCCAAATTACAGGGGACCAAGATTTTAGGGGGCCCCACCAACCTGACTGACACAAAGTACGCAATCCTTTGCAAGATCCTGCTTGGGTCCGAAACAACTTTGAAGGGGGGCCCTAATATTCTCTATTATGCCACAATTACAATATATAACTACTGGTTCACACATATTTTTGAATAAAATATCAAGCAAAGAGAAAAATTCAATTACTAAAACACAAAAAAAATAAAGTCAGTGGTGCAACAGCTCATGTGGACCAAGGCCTACTGCATCCAATTCAATTTTCGTGACCTTGGGCATTGAGGTGCATGTGCAGATGTTACGGTCAGTAGGTCAGCCTGACATGAAACCCCCTAGTGTTTAGTTCCCAAGCAAGCTTTGTACTCATTGACCTACTGAAGAGAGGAAAGGCTGAATTGACCTTGTCCAGCAGTGGTTCGAACCCCAGACCCCTGTGACATGCTATATACATCAGCCACTGGACTTCACTAAAACAAACCCAAGGCAAACCTACAGCAATTTTTGAAATTAATGTTTCTATGTATGATGCAAATTTGCAGTAGTCATATTTTACATTAAAAATGAACTCGAGTAGCTGACATTTAATTTAAAGACTAATTATTAACTACAGCAACCATACAGCTGTTTCAGAAATGATACGATTTAAAATATGATGAAAATGCATGTAAATTTAAGCAAACATGTCAATTTTTTTTAAACTTTTTTTATCTGTAAGTTGGGTGATAAATTCAACAAGTTTACCTTTTTTCTTTAAAACAAGAGATTGATATTAGTTATCATTAGGTAGCTGCAATTAGTAATTGCTCTTAGTCATGTGCAAACCTTTTAAATATATAACAGTGGTAATACAGATATTTTCATTTATTCCACGTTTGACTGTTATTCAGATAATACAAGTACCATTGTTTAGTAAAAAACAAAGTTTAAACATTTTTGAAAAGAATTCTTTAGAAGAAAGGGAGCAGTTACTTAATGGTGCATAGAGGAATGGGTGCATTTGATGGATATTATGCAGGGAGATGCCATTCGAAAGGAGGAAGAACCTGTAGGATGAAAGAGCATGAGGAAAAAGGTAAGCAGTTCAGCATGCATTTGAGTAATTTTAAAATTTGTTTAAAAAACTAAATTAATTCTTAAAAAGTTAAATTACACATGAATTTGTTCTTACCATCTTAAAGAATTCAATTTTTCTCCTCCAAACTTCAGTTTCTTTTCAGAATGTTCTTAAAGTTTTGCGAGATTGTTTTCCATCAGTTTCAGAAATTTCCTATTTTTAGAAGTTTAATTTTACTTGTCCTTCTTAGTCATAAATTTTTTCCCGTTTTTGCTCTTACAAACAAAACACCATGTTTTCCTCAGTTTTCCTGGCCTGAAAAACGCACCTAGGGGCGATTATGGCACGGCATGAGAAAAAAAATCTTTTCCAAAGGGTGGGCTATAAAAGGATTTGATCTTTCGTGAGCTTAGAACCAGGGAGCAAGAAAACGCTTACTCCATATCAAGCACAAGTTCAATGAATTTTGCCAGGGGCACTAATCTGATATCGATACGCTTCTCGTTTTTGAATTAGTTTTGGAATCGCTCCAAAAATATTTTTAGTGGCAGGGGGCAAGTTTCATGTTGCCGCATCGGGCTGTATTGACCCAACTTGGCAAAATTTAATTCGGCAAAAAAAATCCACAGCGTAGATATCAAATTAGTTCCAAAATCGCCTTTCGCGTTGGCGAGGCTGTTGATTGGCGACCACGCAAATGCATAAGTATATGATATAAGAATTATACCACTTCTTTTTTGTTGCAATTCAATTACTTTCGGAGAAAAATATTCCTTTAACATAGAGAAAGATGCAACACTGCTCATTTTGGTAGCTAAGTTTTTACATCCTTATCAGTAGTACGAAATTATGGTTGTTGAGATACGTTTACTATCATTTGAGGGGGGGGAGAGAAATTAGCTTTCCACGTGAGAGCTGTCGCATTTTACAAAAACCGAACTTGTTATTACGAATCATTTTAAAAAATCAATTAAACTTGTCAGTATATACTACACCCAAAAACATTCATAAAAAAATATTATACACAACTTACACAATAAGACAGAACCAAATGAAATCGATCGTTCAGATTCTATAATCAAATCTGGCATAGCACTTTAATACCATTTTAAGCATAAATTTTCTTTTTTCTACCCACAATTCTAGACGCGGCTCAAACACGTCTTAGATATGTACACGGTCATTCCGAACACGAGGCTTTTGCACTGTTCGATGATGCCACTGAATGATTTAAATGCTACAGCTTTAAAAAAATTAAATAATCAATAAAGAATTAGTACTTATCCACCTAAATATTTTTCCTCAATTCATATTTTTCCATAACTACAAAATTTATTTTACAATTTAATAATTTTTTCAGTGCCTATAAAAAGGGAATGAAATAAAATAATGATGGATGATAGCTGGAATTTTCGGGAAAACTTCAATGGACTCCATACACCTGACGTCATAATCACGTGATGATATACAAAACAAATAGTCACGTTTTGATTCAACTGAGTATTTCGGCGGAATTTTCGTATTTACATCTACTATCAAAAACAAATGAAAGAAGTTGTTCCAAGAGAAATTTTGACTGAAATGTGTATACTTTTTAATTATTTCGTTTTCAAATTTTTTTTGTTTTTGTTTTTATCAAATACGCTGACGATTTTTAAAGTTTTAAAAAGACTCTGGAATATTTTCTGAGCATTTCGAATTCGAAGAATTTTAATTTTGCAAACATACACAGATCAGGTACCACTTCTGTGATCTATTCTGAATGCTCTGTATTTGTTAAGTATGTAGTTGATTATCGGGAAATCTTCAATAACGTAGGCTGGATTTTCTACCGCCAAATTCTCTTTTCTAGGCGAAGATAGATCGCCAAGGCGTATCCTTGAGAGGAACCGGTTTGTAGTAACCATATGCGATACGATTCTCCTCAGAGAAAACTCCGCGTAGTAATACATTGTATTCCTGACATTCGGGTTTTTATTTCAGTGTTGATGTTTTCTGAAAATATTACCAGTGTAATTTAAAGGGTAGGCTAAACGATTTCTCGCATTCACATTTTAAACTTTTTATCTCAAAATGAGATTTAAAAAAAAAAAACTTTATGTACATGACAACTAAGTTAAATTTCAAGTTTTTTCTTTTCAAAGCAAAGAGTTATTATTTAAATTCGAAGCTAAATTACATTACTTTTATAAATACGAGACATAAGTATCAAATGAAACATAGTTTTAATTTTTTGCCAGAACAAAGCAAATTAATTATTTATAATTATGAAAAAACACACATTTTAGTACAATCAGTGCAGATTGTCTAGTCAAACTAATCCAGAAATCTCAAATATCTTACTATCCTAAATATTTATTATATGTTTTATCTCATCGTTACCTTAATTTTTAAAGGAGATAATCACTCAGATTTTTCGAAATAATTGAATGCTTTTCTGAAAAAATTTTCTTTCTTTATATATATTCAGAGATGATTTATTTTTTAAAATCATAGATTATTTTATATTGGGGTTTTTTTAGATATAATAGTTACAAGGGTTTTATTACAGTTTGGAAGGGAATATATACTTATATACAGTACAATATCTTACACATTTCATAATTTTCATTATATTTCTCTTTTTTTTTTAACTACAGATTTTCGAAAAAATAGCAGTTTACAAAAAGCTGTTGATATTGTATGAGTTCCTGAATAGTATAAGAAAATTCATTTCTGCTCCTGATAATAAAAGTGGCCGTGGTAACCTAGTGGTCAAGTTAACGGACTCGTGGTCGGTGTGTCAGGAGTTCGAGCACAATACCACTGAAGACCCGCATTGTTGGGGGGGGCAATGCATAAAAAATTTATCGATGCTTAAACGTTCTCTCGTTGGTGTGGTGTAGAAGTTAGGAGAGAAGTTGCCAGCTCAGGTGTTGTCCTCGTCACTTGACCGTGGTTCAAAATTACGAGGTTCATCTTCAAAAACCCTCGAGTAGCTGAATAGTGTAATGCTAATATTTATTCACACAAGATAATAAATGTGTTTAAAATAAATCTCGGATTATCCACGTATAATAAAGCTAGAATTTTCAACAACCAAAACATCACGGCTTCTAGGATTCCTGGAAAGGGGTGACTGTAAATTGATATCTTTGCTGCACCACTTTGAATGAACAGGAAATTCATCAATCAAGAGTTCATTAGGGATATAAACACATTAATCTTAAATTAAGATTTCAAAATTTAGTATTCTTTTTATGAAACTAATCAAAATAAAAACTCTAGAATTAACTAATTTCTTTTTGAATCCTCCTTGATATTATTCCTTTTAATTACTTTTACAACTTTACATACATCTGTATATAATAATTAAATGATTTTTTTTTCTTTCTAAACAGGACATAAGATGTAAAAATTCTTTTCATTGAAAATGAGTGATTTCCATTTTGTACAATTTATATTTCAATATTTGAACCATATGAAACTACAATTATAGCAAAAGTTATAATTGACATAGTTTAAATAACCATGTAAAAATTAAAATAGAATTGAGACAATGATGAAATAATAAAATTTATGTGCTCCTTAATCCATTGTTTTCTAATAAAAGTTGATAAACATTTAAAAACATGTAAATCTCAAAAACTTGGAAAATGATTTTAAAAATATCATATTATGACTGAAGGTTGAATAAATTATGTCAATTGCAAAATTTTAAAATGAATGTTGAAAAAAGGAATATGCTCTGGTTAAACACTTTTCTCCTTGCAAAACAAGAATGAATTTTTTAATCAACAAGACTTAGATTTTTTCAGAGGTCATAGTCAATTTTTAAAAAATGATAGCATTAATTTTTTGATTTGTATAAAGATCATAGCCAATAAAAAATATGATTAATAGCATTTTCTTAATTTCAGAACTTACATTCAAACTTTTTTAGCACTTGAAAGCAATTAATCGTGTAAATGTAATTCAAGAATTGGCTCTGTGCATTAAATATCTAAATTCTACGAGGATATAATGCTTATTTATTTAAAGAAATTTAGAAGTGATACTTTAAATTTATAAGAGGACATTTTCTTTCTAAACTTATAATAATCAAATTTATATTATTTGAAGACTCCTAAATTTCTTTGCGTATTCAAAGAAAAAAAATTCTTTGTGTTCATCTTTAAATTTGACCTTTTTTTTTGCTAAATCCTATGTTTTATTTCGCAGAGTTTCTTGATGAAATTATTCATTCAAGAGTATCTTGATAAAAAATGTTTAAAACTCGTTTATTAAGTCACCAAATACTTTTTTTCTGCTGAACATAATTATTACAAAAATATGTTAAATTTTGTATCAAGTGTTTTAAATGATTCAGTTTTATTTATTTATTTTACTGTTCATTTTATGCTACTACATACAAAATACCATGTTTAATTAAATATTTGGAAATTCTACATCGTCTGAGTTTTTTACGTATGTTTTAAATTTTGATTTTTAAAAATTTAAATACTTTTGGTTAATTCCTGATAGTGGTTGCGGTAACCTAGTAGTTATGGTACGAACTCGAGGCTGGAATGTCTCGGGTTCGAGTCCTGGTGCCACAAGGGATCCACCATGTAGAGCATGCCGATGTACATTGAATCCGTAGAGGCTCAATGTCCTCCCGATGATGTGGTGTGGCAGTTAGGAAAGGGGGGTGCCAGCTCATATTTTAGTATAAGTAAGAATTTCTAGTCAACATATATTAAGACTGGATCTAATCTAGAAATTTTATGTCTCTTACTATTCTAAATGTATTATTTGTTTAATTTTTATCATTATCTTAATTATTAAAGGAGATAATCTCTCATATTTTTAGAAATAAACAACTTTAGTTAAAGTTTTTGTTTTTTACAAAATAAATACTTTGAATTTACCTCCATTATATTTATTCAGAGCTAATTTATTATACACAAAGATAAATTCATATAAAGTTTTTTTCGATATAATAGTTAAGAGATATAATTTGGAAGTGAATGTATACTTGTAGTATGGTATTTTGTTTCACATTTCTCATTGCTTTTCTCTTTTTTTTTATTAATAGTTTTTCGAAAAAATAAAGATTTACAAAAAAAATTGTTGATGTTGCTTAAGTTAGTGAATAGTTCAAGAAAATTCATTTCTGCTCCAGACAATAAAATCTCTTAAGTAAATGTGTTGAAAATAAATCCAGAATTATTCCGTATAGTTAATTTAGATTTCTTAACTACTGAAACATCATGATTCTTAGACAGGATTCCTGAAAGACGGATAAAATTGATATCTTATTTGTATTACTTGACTTAACCGGAAATTGATCAATCATCGATAATATATTTATCTACAATTAACATATCAAAATTTTAACATTTATTTATAAAACAAACTAACGCAATTTAGAACAAAGGATTTCCGAGGTTTGCTAGTGCCTTTTAGAAATTTCTTTATTCCTTAAAATCCTACATTATCTTTTTTTTTATTGTATCCAGTTAAGGGAAATTTATTAAAGGTCTTGTTTCATTTAGTAAAACACTTCTATATACATGTGTGTAAAATAATTAAATGAATTTTCCCCTTAAACAACATATAAGATGCAAAAATTCTTTTTAATGAAAATGTGTGTGTGAGTGAGCTTTTAATTTTCCGCCCATAATAATTGAGAACGAACAAAAATATTGTGATTAGAAACATTTGCGAATATGAACATCCTTTTTTTTGTACAAAACTAAAGATAAAAATTCTTCTGATCTTTCATGTTTAGAAAGACACCGTTTTGAGGTCAACAAATCTATAGTACTGTTTTTGCGGCATGGTCCAAAAGATTCAAAAAAGGGGAGTGTCAAGAATAGGGAATTCCTTTTGTCAAGAATTGGGGAGTGTTTCAAATACTTGAAAACTATCCTTCAAGTAATACTGAGAATTTATTTTTCTTTTATTTTTGCTGCTTCGCTACTATAGTTCACTTCTTGTCTGAGAATCATCAGTTTAGAAATCTTTTTTTTTTACCAGTCATTTTATTGTAAGCGATCTACAGTTTTAATTAAATATCTTCAACAAGTATGAAATATGAGATATGAGTTTTGTTCAGTGATTAATTATATAAAAATACTAGCTACGCGCGGTATAACGGCTAGTATTTGAACGGATCAACTGAATTTGTTTCACTTGTTAAAAAAAAGTCCTCTGTTAACAACAAATGAAATATATATTTTTTCTATATTTATTACAATTGAAACGAAATGCTTTAATTTTCATACCAATTAAAAAAATTTACGAATTTTGTATTCCTTTTTTTATAAACTATGTGTTACTTAGAAAAAGCCACAACATTTCAAATTTCACAAAAAACAAAAAAACAAAAAAAAATTCAAATGTACTTATTTAAATTTTTAATACTCTTATCCATATGAGAAAATAAAATAATTTTGAAAGGTAAAAAAAAAGTCAGTTCTTGAAAATACTAATCTAAAATAAAGTTCAAGTAATGATCAGTGCATATAATTTGCTCAATTTAGCCAATTAAGAAATACACATAAAAGCCATTTACCTAATCACTTACATATTTTACAAAAAATTTATAATGTTATAAAATCAATCATAGTATTGAAAAATTAGGAATATAAAATGCTTGCATTATTTTTATATAGTTTGACAAAGTTTAATATTAAAATATGCTCTGATATTAAAACATTTGAAATAGCAAATGTGCTTAAATAAAGTTAAAGCTTTTTAGTAATTGAATTTAATAGAAGCGTTGCGCACGAAAGATGAAAAATATATATGTTAGATTTATTAGCTATTGAATGACTTTTGGAAGAAAATTGTCCCATATTCATTGCATCGCTAAAAATTATTCAACATTTCTTAAACCTAAAAATTATATTTTAAATAATAGTAATCAAATAGTGTTATTAATCAAAAAACAACAAATATGGACAACTAATTTTATAAATTAGTTTAACATTGAAATTTAAGAACATGGGTTCTTTTGGCTGCAGACTTCGAATTTATATGCAATCAGACCTCAGCTGGGACGTTTAATTTGTATTTTATTAACTACCACACAACATCATTCGAGAAATTTGAAATCCCATTTCTTATATTAAGTCGCACTTGCGCAATTTCACAAAGTGGGTGGTAAAATCAGGATTCGAACCCATGACTAATCTTTTACACTGCGACCCATTAAAAAAGATAAAAGCTGTAGAAATACCTTATACGAAGTAAAAATAGACGTGAAAACTAAATACTATGTAGAATTTTCCCTTAGAATGTAGATTCTTATAAATAGGTCTGTACCGCGGAAATATGTCACGAACTGCAGTCTTTTAATGTATTAAAGAAAGTAGAAAATAGAAAGACTGATTTTAAGCATTAAAAAAAACTAAACTTTATTAAAAAAAGATTTCTTTGAATGGAAATTAAATTGATTGATTTGAACATACCAAATTGTATTAAAAATCTTTAAATTTCATATGAATTTCATTAAACTTACCAATAATTTTATTTTATATAATTATTCCACTTAACAAATGGTTAGAAATTTGTATTGTTTTTAATATAACAATTATAAATCAAATAATAAATATAATGTTTTCCGATAAAAGGAATTTAGTTAATTAAACCAATACTTAAATTAAGTGTTTTAAATTCATTAGAATTTCCTGCTTCAGAAAATAATGTAGGCAAAATGTAGAATCTTCCTCTAAATTGTAAACACAATATATGTAGAGAGAGACCTTACATTTTTACTTTTAAATTAGTATTAATGATACATAATTCGTTCTTGCATTTCTTGGTATAAATATCCTCGTAGAAAAAAAATTAAGTATTCGAGTATTCTTTTTTCACATTTTACATAAAAATGACACCTTTAAATTGACGAATGCTTCATTTCATAGAGAATGTGATGACTACGGGCCATTTTCCAATTCCATGAACGTTATTATTGACAAATCTTAACACGTTCACCAGATCAAATAGCAGAATAAGCAGTTTTACAATAAATAAAAATATCTCTAATTGTTAAAAATAATAAACTAAATTTTGTTTTTTAAATAAATATGTTATAGAATACACATATTTATATAAATATTATATGTATATTAAATAAATTATATATAATTTATTATTTTATAGAAAATAAATATTGTAAAGTGTAAATAGGTAAAAAGAATCTAAAGATAATTTTAGCAAAATCTCTCAAGTAATATAAAGACTCTTTTTAAGCAGTGATTCCCAGAGTGATACAGACCCCCAAGGGTCTGTGACGACCTGCAAGGGGTTCACGTCAGCAAAAAAATAATTTGAGGGTCCACTGAGGTGCAAAGGAGAGTCTATGAAGAACATAAAACAAGAACGGGACTTTAGTTTTAAAAGAAAATTTAATCAAGTGGAAACAAAATTTTACCCGTTTAACAGATTTATTTACTAAATTTAATGAGGTTAGTTTGTACTTACAAGGGGACAGCATAAATTTTATTAAAACAAAAACTATTTAAGCATTTCTCTCCAGATCAGCTAAAGAAGGATAATACTAGAGATCCCGAATTTTATCAATTGGACACAGACAATCTGTCAGGACGTATTAACCTACATTCAACAGTTAAATGTCTTTAATTCAGATTTTGAAACCAGGTGTGAGAATGCTTTAACTATGGTAATACCACAATCGGCAATGGATTCATATGGTCACATTGAAGAAAAAAATGTCACATTACAATAGGAACTGATCGTAATGACCTCTAACGAAGATCTTAATGTTTAGAAACAGATGTCAGGAATTTTAGCTTTAAAAAGTGAAACTTGTTATTAGTCCCGAACTATAGAATATCGTGAGGGAATTTTAAATTGCTTTTCCTAGTGTGAAGGAGTTTCAGTGCGGTTGCCTATCTCCAAAACTAAAAAAAAATAAATAAAAAAACTGGACACTATACTAACAGGGAGATTTAATAATAAATCTGACAAAATTGATACCAAATGTTGAAAATTTGCTATTGTAACACCAGATCCTCCCATTAAAATCATTTGTTTATTGTTTAGTTATCTTATTTAACAGTTTTATTTATTAATTAACTTTTAATTTAATTAATTCACAGTGATTTTTGAATTTTAAACACTATACTTCATTACAGTTAGAAATTTAATTCTTTTAAAGTAGAGGTAGTAATACCAGCTGTCAAAAAGACAGTTAAGTTGATAAATTTACAAAAACTTAATATTAATTAAGCAGGGGTCTATCCCAAACTGAAAAACATGGCGAGGGGTCTATGAGACAAAAAAAGCTTGGGAACCTATGTTTTGAAGAGTCCAGCAAAAAAAAAAAAAAATGATTTATAACATATATAGTGAAAATCACTTAACACGAAACTGAAGAGACTGAAATATCTTTTTGTGTTAAAAGAATTTCGTGTTATATAAGAGATATTGCAAAAAAAAAAAACATATCAACAAAATTAAGTTTATTAGAGCTTATTTTATCTACATAGAATGTATATGCATGTATTTCATAAAAATCAGTGAAACAAAAACATTCACAAGAACTAAATTAAATTTAATACAAAATTTTAAAGTTTTTTGAAAAACAAAACATTTATTAAGTTTTGAGAAAATAATCTAATATTTTTCTTTGCATTGGCTTTTTTTATCATCAAACTGTCAACAAATTGTTCAATGTCGTTCATTTTGTTATTCATTTCACCATTGGGATGCATGTGTGTGTCTTAAAACTGCGCACACTTTGTATTGTGTTAAGATAAAAGCACTGCAAATTTCTAATTCTTTAGTGAAGTAACAAATATGAAAAAAAAAATGTTTGTAAAAAGTCACGCAATTAAAATATGATACTATTTGGTATTTTCAAATCAGGCCATATATTCAAGGGAAATCTACAACTTTTCATAATACTTATTACCTAATGTCTTAAATTTAATCATTTGCATTTTTTTTACAATTATCTTTTATTAACTAGGAAACTGCATATCATGAAAGTTTTCTGTAATATACTCCTGGGTATAAAAAGCTGCATTTTGAGGAATAATTCTATATGTTTAATTAGAACATTAATTTTTATTTTATATTAAAATATTTTTGTATCTTTTATTGTTTTTTAAAGAGCCGCAGCTGAGTTGTGATTCGAATTTTGATTTTAGCGAAGGTCTGTCATGTGAAATTCTGCAAGTGCTAATTATAACGTGAAACGGGTGGTGTTGTGTACAAGTTAGAATAATACCAGTTAGTGAACCAGTTTATGTGCCACAGTGGTATTCAAGCTTTTTAAACTCACGTAATCCTCAGAACTGTAAGGTATTTTCAGGGAGCTCCATTCCACCCACACACGAATACTATAAAGAATTCAATTAAAAAAAATAATATTTTGAAGTAGATCAACATGTTATAGGTACTTCGTGTAAAGACAATTTTTTAAAAAAAAGTATCATATCTTTCATCAAAAATTTAATTGTAATTTTTAATATAATTTATTCTCACTAATAATATTAATTTGTGTCTAAGTGACACTTACTCATGCGTTATATATTCAGTAACTAGAATATGTGTGCTTGCCTTTTTTAATACAAACTGTTAAAGTCTAGATCTATTGAAATCATCTGCAATCACATTTCATATTCTAGGTGTGTTTCATTTTATATATATATATATTTCTTTTTGCCCGCAAATACATTCAGAAATGTTTTTCCATTTAAATTCATAGTTCTGAAGGGCATTAAAATGTTTACACTGCGAAACAAATCCCGTGTATTTTTCATGAATTTGCAACTTAAAATTTAGGAGCTGTTCTTGCGTAAATTTAGATTTTAATGTCGAATCTGATGATCTATCGAAAAAAGTTGCTTCTTCTCTTTCATTATAGGTATTATCTCCGCAAACGAAAAAAGGTTCCTTTTTTTTTTATTAGAAAACTATTTAGCTTTGCAAAACATTGTACTAACGAGTATAAAATTATTCAATTGAACCCCAGAATAGTAAACAATAGAATATAATGTTAAGAAATTCCAGAATTATGTTAATCACTATTTAAATTTCATTCTAGATAAGGACTTTGAAGATTTGGCTTTCTTCTTAAATCCTAAAAATGATTTTACTTTTTAAAAGGACAGGAATACAGAATTGCATATGTTATGCTATATTTAATACCATATATGATGTTCTGCAATAAAAAAAATTACCAATAAAATGAATTTTTAAAAAAATAATATTCTTATTTTAAGTTCTAAAAATTAACCAAATGCTATTAATCATATTTTTATTGGCTCTGGTCTATAACCAAATCTAAATCTAATGCTAGGAGTTTTTGAAGATTGGCTACGATCTCTGAAAAAATCTAAATCGTATTGATTAAAACGTATTTTTGTTTTATAAAGAGAAAGGTGTGATTCCTTAAACATTATTTTTTCACATTCAAAATTTCACTGTTAGTATAATTTTCAGCATTTAGTGGTATTAAAATATTTTTAAAATCAAATTATGAGTTTTTGATATTTGTATAATATTTTTAAATATGCAATAACTTTTTTTAGAAAATTGTGGGTTATTGAACTCATAAATTTAAATATCTTTACATAGCTAGTATGCAAATTTTGTTTTATCAAATCTAAGCAAAAATTACCCAGAAACTCTCAAAAGCGAATCCTTCAACACTCTCTTGGAGGGGGGGGGAAATGGGAATGGTTTTTTATTTTATTATGTGCCAGCTGCAAAGATCGTTGTTTGTCGTAAGGAGAATGCATACAGTGAACGGATGACCGGTCAGCTAAAGATCCTTATCAGAGAAAGAAAAGGGGTCTATTAAAAATTTCACAGCAAGCAACTTTTGCTTCAACAACTAGAAGGGTCAGAAAATACAATACAGTACCCGTTTGAGATGTTGGGACGTTTCTAACCCCTGCAGGGAAGGACAGTGTACCGAAGCAATGACCTTAACCCTCCCAACGAAGCTTTCATCGTATTTTAGCATTGACAACAATAAATCATATCTGAAGAATATATGGATTTATAGTAGTTTCAAAAAGCCTTACGGAATGAGAGCAGGCGAAAATGAGAAAATCTAAAACAATAGGGCGTAGAAAAACCAATGGTCAAAATGTGTCTAAATATATTACCACCAGTGATCTTAACTCATAAAGCGAACATAGCAGTTTAAAGAGAGGTCATCGGTGTGTGTGGACTAGAAGACAAATAAAACTATCCCTTTTTAAAGCTTTATTTAACTTACAATGTATGTATGTGTGTGTGTGTGTGTGTGTGTGTATGTATGTGCCCAATAACTTAGTAATGTGTAATATGTGTGTGTATGTATGTATGTAGCCTTATGTATGTAATGACATATGCTCTGCTCTTGCTCTTAACTGTATGTATGTATGCATGTATGTAATAATGTATGTGGTATTGTAGCTATTGATAATGTGTGTGTGTATGTGTGTATATGTGTGTGTGTATGTGTGTATGTATGTGTGTATGTGTAGCCACGTAATATGTATGTATGTATGTATGCATGTATGGCAACAAATATGTATGCATGTATGTATGCATATATGTATGCATTTGCATTTGTATGTAGCCATGTATGGCAACTTATGTATGTATGTATGTATGTAATATACATGCCCAATGTATGTATGTATGCATGTATGCATGTAATAACATGCGATATGTATGTATGCATGTAGCCATGTAATACGTAATATCTGTCTATGTATCTGTCACATTATGTAATGCATGTATGTATGCTATCGCTAATAATGTATGTATGTATGTATGTATGCATGTCATGCATGTATGTCATCACATGTATGTATCTTATGTCATGTATGCATGTATGTATGCATGTATCTTAATGCATGTATGTAATAATACATCAGCAATAACCAATATGTAATAATATGTATATGCTTATGCATGTAGCCATGTATGCATCATAATATCACATGTATGTGTATGTAATAAATATGTATATGTAATAATATGTATGTATGTATGTAATAGCCAATATGTATGTATGTATGTATGTAGCAACATGTATGTATGTATGTATGTATGCGTACATGTATGTATGCATCATGGCTGCATGCATCAGCAATACATGTCTTATGCATGTATGTATGTATGCATCACCATGCATGTATGTAATACATCTTAATGTATGTATCTTAATAATAATATATATATGCATGCATGCATGCATGTAACAATAATATGTTAATGTATGTATGTATGTGTAATAATATGTATGTATGTATGCATGCATGCATGCAATAGCAATAATATGTATGTAATAATATGTAATAATGTATGTATGTATGTATGCATGCAATAAGCGTAATAATATAATATTAATAATAATAATATGTATGTATGTGTCTTAATATAATAGCCAATATAATAATGGCAATATTGCTCCATATGTATGTATGTAATTTGTTCAGGTGGAATCTTACAACTCAAATTTGCAAACTGATATCTTCCTCCTATTGAACTAAATTTTGTATACACGTTTCTGATTTGGTGATAATGCATGTTTTTGACCATTTAATTTCCGATATTGCAAATTAATTAAAAGATATTAATTTAAAACGTTAAACTGGTTTGGACGCCAACTTCAATATGTCAGTATTGTTGTAATAATGTTATTGTTACAACAATGACAAAGATTGGCATCGAAATTGGTTTTCAACCAAACAGATTTCATATCTTGCTGTATTTGTATTAGTCTTTGTCTAAAAATTAATTATCCTTTCTACAATAAATCTAATTTCTACAGCATTATGCAATTTGTTAGAAATTTCTATCTATTTCTCAGTTGATTCAAAACAAAAAGTAGCTATTTTCAAGTAGATGGAACATTAATACCTCTCAACGCTGCAAAGTTAAACTGAGGAGAACGTGTAGAAATTCTTTAAAAAGTTATCTAACTAATCATAAAACTCGGACAAAATAATTATAATTGGAAGATAATTTATTTCGTCCTGATAAGGTATAATGTTTTACGAAATAATATGGTTGTATTCTTGATTTTTAAATAATTCAAAATCGATACGTTTTATAAAAATAATGTCGAAATCGTTGCGCAAGAAATTTTGTTAAATGAATGACGTCATACTAAACAACTCATACTTTGCTTTTAAATTAGTTTAAAAATAAAATGCCGAAAAATTTTTACGATTTTCAAGAAATAACAAACTTTAATCAAACATTTAATATTTTCGTCATTATGAAGAAAATCTCATAATTTTCGTGTGTAGGACAATACTAATCTATGCAAAATTAAAATTATACAAAGTAGTTTAAAAATTGTGTTTGATCTAGTACCTTTTAGAATTCATTAGCTAACTGTTCGAAAATGACCAGCAAACTAACATTGAATGAGATGAACTTACTGAAACCTGTCCAGTGATCGCTAAAGTGAAAATAAATTAAAAGTAAAAACTTTTAAAACAACTTCTTCAACGGGTTAAAGAATAAAATAAATTTTCTTTAAAACTTTGCATATCAACTTTTCGTCATTACAGTGGCTAAATACTAAGCTGATAAATGTCTGTAGCAGATTTAAAACATAAATGTAAATTACAACATGATCGGATTGATTTAATTTTAAAGTACAAACTAAGTAAATAAGTACTAATCTCGCGAAGAGCTTTTATATCTATAAGTGTGTAATGACGGAAAAAGTTGATAGTAAAATTTTAAAAATTATTTATTCTTTTCGCCCATTAAATAAAGCTAGTTTTAAAAGCTTTTGCTGATTTATTTTTACTTGATAATGGGGGATATTTACCATACTAGAGACCTTTCTTCCTTTGTAATAACTATCAAAATTAAAAACCAGAATATTGAATAAATAAAGCAAAATAAAAGAGATTAAAAGCACAAGGATTTTCCTTTAGGTCAAGAAGGGTAGAATAATCTCAAGCAATTAAATTTTCTTTCTGTGAAAATCATTAACTTTTCCTTTCAGCCCACTTAAACATATGGATATTGCTGTTGCATTTTTCAATAACAACAATAATATTTTCTACCCATTTCGATACACCTCAATAAGTTATTTTCAAATAAGCAAAAATTTCTAATTAATTTATATTTGTTGAATCAAAAACATTATAATTAAAAATTATGCAACAAAATCTAATGTGTATGCAGTGTACATAAACATTTAGTTTGCCTCCTTGTGCGCACACTATGTAAAACAGATTTTGTGCTCAAGAGCTCATAAAAGCTAATACATTTAATTTGTTTTAGAAAAACTTAAAATTTATTAGTGATTTTTAAATGCAACTCCTAAAATTACATACAAACATAAATTTAGTTAGAAGGATCAAATATACATAAATGTTGGTATGGGTTTGAAATAACATTATTAGTGTTAGTACAATACTTCTTTGTATGAATGTATTGAAAATTCTTAAAAATCTTATAAATTCTGAGCTGGATCAATTATTTTGAAAAATAAGTATTGCTTTTATTTAAAAATGCATAGCAACTTTTGTTACATGTACTAATAGCAATAGGTAAAAAGCAATATACTGTGAAAAAGCCTTAGCATTTTAAATAAAGGCAAACTAGCTATTTTATCTTTCCGAGGATAAGGTAAATTTTATAGTTTGATTTTCATGAGTTAATGAATAATAAAAACAGATTATAACAAGTTATCCTAATTATGTTTTAAGTTTAGAGCTTTCAAATTGTGTCAGGTTATGAAAAGTAAAAAGTAATTTAAACTAAAAATTAAATTTGATTTTCTATTAAATTTTTGCCAGTGTACTGTATTCTCTTAACAAAATAAATGGTTGTGTTTGATCTATATAGAAAAACAAACTATTAGATTGATTTTATTGCAATTAATTAAATATTCTTACTATCTTGATCCCGAAATTAAGTTTTAAATGCAAAATTATAAAGTCAGTCAATCATCTTCATTAATTAATAAACTTTCTTTCTATTATGATCTTTGTTGAAAATATTGAACAATAGGTCAATAACATTTGTATTCCATTTCTTGTTGATAAATAGTTTTTCCCAAGTGATAGAAAAATTTTCCTTCTTTTCTTTTCAGCTTTGACAGCAAGTTTCCTCATTCTAGAAGCACAATTATTCTTCCATAAAATTCAATAATGATAAATTGTGTATCAATTAACAGCAATTTAACAAATAATTAATGCAAATTTGAATTTTATGCAGCTTTTGCAATATTAATGCCTACTGTAAAAATGATTATTTTACATGATATCTCTTAAAAATAAATAAACAATTTAAATGTATTTAAATAATAAAAGCACAATGCCATTAATTTTAAATAAAATTTGAAAAATAACACACGAACGTATATTTTTGCGGCAGTTTTTGAAAAGAAAAATTGAATATAAAATTTTTAAATTATTCCCAAATCTTATATTAGAAGATAGCTGCATTTTTAAGATAACATTAGCTACTTTTGTATTTATCATCGTTACAAAACCGAATGCAAAGTTATAACATTTAATTTGACTCTTGTATCTCTTTATGTGAATGTGGTGTGGCAGTTAGGATTCACCATCTTCACTATCCTCTTAAAAATGCAGATATAGCATTTCCAATCAAATATCAAACAACAAATTTTAAACTAAAACAAATATAGATTTTTATGTATTATTTAAAGTAATAGAGAGTTATATTTGCATCATCGCACTATAAAAAGCCGCATGAGCGCTATTGGTGAAAGATTCTCATAATTTTGATTATGGTCATGTAATGGACGACTCAACTCTCCTGCTTCTCTATTTCCACACCACACCAACAGGACATTTGACCCTCGACATATTTAAAGTACAGCAGCCTCCTTTGCACAGCGGGTTTCAGCAGTACCAATCAAACTCATGATATGCCAGCTACAGGCTGTGACCTTGACACTACGCTACCACGACTGGTGGTCAACCTGCTCAGAAAAGCAGCAGTACATGCATATTCGATTCAAATTATAAATAACAATTGAGGGAGAAGCTGAAAGTTTATTAATATTTTATCTAAAAAGCTTCAAATTAAAAATAAGCAGAAAATTTGTTAATTGGTTTTATTGAAATAAATTTTACAGTCAAAATAAGCTTTTCATTTTTAAAATTTTATTAGCATATCTGTGTAAATCAGATATTAGTACAACATTAAAATAAAGAGTAGTGAAAATTGTTTTGAAGATATTAGAAATAATAACATATAAATATATATATAATAAAGCATTTATAAAAAGTTTAATCGTAAAAGCGTAAAAATAACAGTGTGTGAAAACATTAACTAGAAAAAGTTTTTATTGAAAAATAAAATGTAAATATATATATATATTTATATGTATAAATAGATTTATAGAAAGTAAGCCTGGTAATGTAATAATAAATAAGAATGAGAAAATTTTAAAACTTAGTTTATTTATATATTTAATACTATTTTATTATGTTCAACAATTTTTATTTCAATGTTTTAAATATAGCGAATCTCATACTTTTAAAAATACCAATAGTTCAAAGAAGATTAAATTTTATTTAAAAATTATATGTGTAAAGATAACTTTTGAGCCCTTAATATACAAACAATTTCTTATATCTTAATCTTTCCTTCAAATCAAAATATTGTTCAAAATGGTTCAAAATTTCTAACCTGAAATAAGATAAAAACAAATATTAAAAATTCATTTTTAATGTCTATTTAAAGGTGTAATTGTATTTCGAACTCTTTTTGTGGTGACCCACAATTTCTATTTCTTTTACTCTAACTTAGTGACGCAGTCGAACATAAAGATCCCATGGTTAAGCCACATTGGATAATACTCGCTGCTTGGCGTTTTAGATAATTTGATGTAACCCTGTTTCACGAAGACATCCTGATTATCTACGGGTTTTTCAATTCCAACTATTAGTTCACACTATAATATTTATTTATGTTCAAATTTTCAATCGTTAGTAAATACTAAAGCGCTCGATTGAGCTAAATTTATATACATGATTATTTTATTGATAATACAAAATTTAATTATTAAAAGTGAGTGATTAAAACTAATTATTCTAATAATTTTAAATACATCCATTGGCATCATTTTTGGCGACATAGTGACAAACACTGGCGACTTGTGTCCAAAATTAAAGTTTTCTCACATTTTAAAACATTCGTTGAACTGAAATTTGAAACATTTGTTTTGGATGTAATGCAATACTTTACTGATAATTAATAAAAACTAATTGTCACTTAATGTTGTGATTCTTCATATAATACATGTTTATATTAACTATAATTGTTGATAAAAGTAACTAAAGTAAAAATTTTCTTATACCTAGAAGAATTATTTATTTTATAATACTTGTTTTGTTATTTATGGTATTTTCGACAATTTAAGCACTCCAGACAAAATTTGACGAACTGTCTTAATAAAAATTTTGTTCTGTTAAATTTTATTAGACCATCTCACTCTTAAATTTGCCATCCATTTATTAACAATACAAAATACTTTTATTGCAAAATATCATCATAACTTTGTTCATTTTATTTCTAACTTGTATATAATGGTAATATATCTATGCATTTCTATGTTGCAGTCATTTGAAATTTATTGTACTGCATGTTGATAAATGTCGACTTCAAAATACCTTCAATTATGCAGACACGAAAACAACCAGAGGTTCTACTTCTGGGACCTGTTCTGATTTTCTAACTGATGAATATATGTATGCAGTGTTGAACTCACCATTTTTCTTTTTCTCTTTATATATTTTCACTAATTTAACAAGTATGATAGATAAGATTTTGAAACTGAACTGACTCAACAAAGTCATTGTTTGTAATTTTCAGAATATTACCTTACAAATACAAGTAAATTATTAAAGTTCTATATAATACTTTAAAAATAAATCATAAATGTGTAATGCTGTATTGAAGAACATACAATATGTTTAATAATTGTGAAATTCATATTCCACTATTTTCAGAAATCAGAATAAATCAGTTCGATACTGAAGGATTAGATCATATAGAAATTAGACACGTATCTATCTATATTCTTAAATAACAGTGCATTAACTTTCCTAATAGTAAAAACAATTACAATAAAGAAAATTCTAATTATCAATTTATATACTACAACTGATCTTTAAATTTCACGTTATTATTTTATTTTACATTTTATAGCTTTAAATTCATGAGTAGTTACATATACATGCATAATTATGTAAAAATTTTTAATTCTTTTAATACAGGAATAGCAAGCATTACATTCTGATTAAGTCCAGCACTTTCCATTCCTTCCTAGATAAGCTTGCCTTTCACAAAACAAGACAATGAAGAATATTGTACAGAAAAATAAATGCATTACAAATAACATTAAGTGATTTGCATATAAACTCTTAACAAGTTTCATTACAGAGATTTTAGTGTATTTAATGTTTAAATAATGAAAATAACTTAATGTCCCAAAATAATATTTGCAGGTGATTGATATGTTTTGGTAAAATTAAGGACAGTGTATCCATACACACACAATAGAACATATATAGTTAATCTCAATTTTACACATTCACAGTAGTTAATAGAATACTTTGATATTTAATTATCTAAAAGATAGG
This sequence comes from Trichonephila clavata, assembly GCA_019973975.1. Taxonomy (NCBI): domain Eukaryota; kingdom Metazoa; phylum Arthropoda; class Arachnida; order Araneae; family Nephilidae; genus Trichonephila; species Trichonephila clavata. The sequence continues at coordinate 83,017 of BMAO01026958.1, forward strand.
ATGCAAAAATCGATATGTAACCATACATGTTGTATCAAAATAGGTATTATACATATAAATCAAAAACTTGTTGTTTAATAATTTAGAATATTACAGGAAAAACATTTTGAGAACCATTCACTATAGAAATGGAAAAATATTTTAATTTGCTACAATAACAAGTATTTTCTTATACTTGGTGATTTTTAATCAATGCCATTTTAAACGATAGAAGTCAAAATTATCCATTTACCATTTGTAAATACATGTAAAATTCTAACATTTAATCATACTCGCTGTGCTATTTTAGGTAAAGATATGATTGATCGAATTGGATTTCCAATATAATAAATTAAAGGAATTAAATTTTAATTAAAATCTGTGTATAATAGAATATGATTATGTCCATTTATGGAATATAAAGTCCTACTCATTTTGTTAAAATAAAAATTGTTTGAATCCTAATTCTTTAACAAATAAATAATTGAATATTATAATATATTTGTGGTATGTAACTGTATTTGTTTTTCAGAGTTTGACTGTGAGGTATAAACCTATCACACTTGTACAATTTTTGCTATATGACACAAATAAGCATCTACACTATTAAAATTCGAAGGTAAACAAACGTATCTATGTATCTATGTATGTGTCTATCTTCTCACGAACAGCACCACGCAGAAAGTCATGGAAGATTACCAAAGATCGGAATTTTCAAACCGTATTACCACCTAGTATATTCCGATATTGTAATTAGTTAGATATTAATTAAAACCTTAAAACGCCAGCGGGTGTTTTACTCCTGCCGGTTACTTACTTGGCGGAACTTCCCTTCCGTTTCGTGACGGTAATCTTACGTTTTCCACCATATTAAAATTGTCATCGATTTTCGGTGTCAGTGAACAAAATAATTACAGAATCGGAAGATCATTTATTTCATATAACACGGTGTAACTTTTAGCAAAAATAGCAATATTTTCTATTTTTCGAATTTTTAAATAGTGTTGTAAAACTGTTTCGTTTTATGAAGATTATTTCCACAAACCGTTGGGTATGAATTACTTTTCGTGTTATTCGTCGATATTCTACACTAATTAACTTCAAACCTTTCTCTTTAGATCCATTCATTTAAAAATAAAATTCCCAAAACTTTTTATAGATTTTTAAAAGTAGTGTAATTTTACTTCATTGAATAACTTCGTCATTTATGAAGGTAATCTCACAAAAACTTTTCCAGCGCAGTAATATTATCCGTAATATATACAAGATTGAAAAATTGCCTTTCAAAGTACGGATCCCTCAATTAAAATTAAATTCAATTTGAACCGACCATTCATTATTATGCCGGCCTGTTCTGTTACTAACCTGCGTGGCGTGATTGGCTAACGCGCCGCTTTCATGAAAGTATCTTAATTCTTTCTTATGTTTAGGTTCAGATCTAGCAATTTCATTTTGTTCGTTCTACCTTATTTTCCCGTAAATTAATTTACTGATAAATACTTATTTTAACATGATCCTCTATTTTAATGTACTTTTCATTTTTGCCTTAAAAAGGTTTTCTGATTTTAATCATTCAAAGTAATTTCTATCTTTTCAACAATTCCCTAATGAAGCTTTCATTTCATTTATCTTTCCGTAATTTTCAGTACCCTTATTATTTAAGCAAACGGAATGTCACAATTAATTGCTAAATGAATATTTTAATCAACAATAAAAATATTAATAAGTTATAGTTTGTATTTTACCGTATCGATGAATTTAAAAGAAAATGATTTTAAAGTTCATTGATATTTAAACAGTAATTAAAAATGTGCAAATGCCGAAAATTATATGTCACAATTAATTGCTAAATGAGCATTTTAATCAATTTTATTAAAAATAATTAATAAGTTAGTTTGTATAACACAATTTTTCCCGCGAATGCGATGTTTAAATAATTTTAACACAAATTGGGGCGAAAACTATAAATTAAAATTAAAATTAAATGCTTTATCAAATAGTATTCTTTTTAATGTTTTCGATGAATGTTAGCATATAACTAGGTTTTCCCCAAGTGGATTTTTAACACTTATATATGTTTAATTAAACATCAAATGTTTGAGTATCTGTAGAATTTATTATTAATGGTATTGATAATGGATTTAAATTAATATATTTTTAAATTAAATACATCCAATGCATTTCTGAGATTCATTTAAATATTTATCAGTATCGAAATTTTGTTCTCTTTCATAACTTATAATTTACTTTAAAATAATAATATTGCATGGCTCCCCGTATCAAATCTTCATAAAATTCTCACAATTTTACTTCCAAATTAAAATAGTAGTGAAATTTTGTAATTTTAAATTATACTCATTTCTTTTCAGCATAGCTATTTTATAAATGCTACAGTTCGTTTCCGGAAAAACTAAAAATTTAATGTTTTTATCAGATAGTATTATTTTCTTTTGAATGATTTTTCAGTGAATGTGTACTTATAACTAGGTTTTGCCATTTTCTTAGCAGTTACAAATGTTTAATCAACATCAAACGTTTAAGAGCTATCTGTAGAATTTTTGTGTATTATTTACAGATAATGTGGATTTAAATTAATATATATTTTTAAAATCAAATGAATATTTCTATTATTTTCTTATTAAATTAATTGTTGTTAATAAAGGTATCGCCTATTATTTTGGATAAAATACGTTCTAGAGCCTGGAATAAATATTTGTCCTCAGTGCCAACTAGCGGTAGCTAATTACTACTAGTTACACAGTATACCTAAGTAAATAAAGAGTGAAGTGATATAGGTTCGCCTAAGCTAAACCTTCGGCGGTCAGAGTGGTGGGGAGGTGGAACATAGTTTCCGTAAACGAAAACAACTTTGCGTTCGTCTTCAATCCGAAAGGGGTTCGTTACGTTTAACAGCATGGAAATTCTTAGAAATCAGTAGTATCTTCGTTGCGCTATGAGGCAAACGGTACATGAAATTGGTGGTTCATGAAGTTAGATTAGCTAATCGTTGGGTTATGTGATTGCAGAATGGAAAGTCGAGGAAACATTCACTATTAGGGTGTGGATGGGTTCAACAGAAAGTTCTTCGTGGAGAACAGATCTTGGGATATACCTGTTTATTATAAGTCTTTAGATATCATTTAATTGTGTGTTACTGGCAAGATCCCAAATGGGGCATGTATACGTTAAGATAGGGCGAATAGGTTTGTAAATAAATATCCGGTTATTTAAGAGTTTGCGTTCCTTCCAATCAGTACGTTCTGAGACATTTTTAAGCTAACTGTAAGTAGCATTGATTGATTAATAACCTGAAAATTATTTTATTATTTTAGATTCCTAAAAATTATGTGTAAAAATGATGACTTTTTACTCAACATCAAATAGTTTTCTTTATTGTTTAAATTTATTATTTTTACTAAAAACAATATTGTTTCGACATGTCATGAATAAGCAGATAAATCTTATATCTGAGAGGAGAGTCGGGGGAAAATGATCTACACTCAAATAAGCCACTGTAACCTATTTGGTAGAACTGACATGTTGACATTAGTAAGATCTGGAAGATGTACTGAAAAATTGTAGTGACGTTTATATAAAGAATCACATACCAGGAACTTTGATAAAGGAGGTGAATTTCCATGGCAGTATGTTAGCAAATTCAGAGCAAATTTAATAAAACCTCAAACTCACTTAAAACAATCATTTGTAATTTTCATAAACATAATTGCATGAAACATTTTTCCCGTGTGTCGAATATTTCAAAAATCCTCTAATTTTACTTCAATGGCTTAAATAGTAGTGTTGAAAAATTTCTGCCTCTGTCTTTTCAACGCCAGCTATCTTTAAGGCTACATTTTCGTTCGGGACTAAAAATTGCAACGAACTGAAAACTGGTGATGATTTTTGATTCGCATAATTACCTATTCGAGGGTTGTGGCGATGGACCTCCGAAATTTTCAACCATGGTCAAGTGACGAGGACGAAACCTGCGCTTTCACCGCTCTCTAATTAGAACACCACACCAACGCAGAACAAATTTCGAAAAGGGGTCTTAATGACATAGTTAAAGAAATCACTCATCGCTTTTATAAGGCTATCGGCCTGAAACACGAAATTTCATGGGGATGAAGTTATTCCTCAGTAAAGCCGTGTAACAACGCCGGGCTAAACGGAGAGAAAACGAAATCAAAGTAATTTCGAAAATAATATTGGAGGTGTTGGTTGTGAAGAGGAAAATGTTAAGCGACAAAGCCATGACACGCACTCTGGGTCGTGCCTCATCGTACGCGTCAAAACCACACACAAAGTGTTGGCGTCAGAAAAGGAGGAAATTAACATGAGTTAAGTTATACCCTCGGTATAAGCCCGTTAACGCCAGACCATAGCCTAGTCTACACTATTAAAGTCAGTACGTAAACGTATCTATCATCTATCTATGTGTATGGCGGCCGTCTATCTTCTCTGAACACACTACGCAGAAAGTCGCAGAAGGTACCAAAAGATGGAGAATTTTCAGGAAAGCCGTATTGCACATTTATATTCCGATATTGTAATTAGTTAAAGATATTAATTAAAAACCTTAAACGCCTAATTGTTTACTCCTACGGTTGTTTGCTGTTCCCTTCCGTTTCATTGAGCGGTAATCTTACGTTTCCACCATATTAAATTGTCATCTATTTCGGTGTCGAAATTAGACAAAAATAATTACAGAATCCGGAAAATCCATTTATTTCATACGACACGGTATAATTTTTGTAAAATAGCACTGTATTTTATTTTTCAGATTTTCAAAATAGTGTTGAAGCTGATGGATTTTATGAAATTGTTTCTAAATCGTTGAATTATGAATTACTTTTCGTGTTATTAAATCGATATTCTGCACTAATGCTTCAAGCCTTTCTTTTAAGTCCATTCATTTTAAAAATAAAATTCAAAATTTTTAAGAATTTTTAAAAGCAGTCTTAATTTTACTTCATTGAATAGTCATTTATGAAGGTAATCTCCCACAAAACCTTTTCCGTGTGTACAGTAATATTATCCATGGCATATACGAAGATTGAAAAAGTGCTTCAAAATTACGGATCCCTCAATTAAAGAATTAAATTGAATTTGAACCTCCCATTTCAGTAAATATTGCCTATGTCATTTCTGCTATAGGGCTCGATATCGTGGTTGGCTGAGCGCGTCCTTTCATAAAACTCTATTCTTTCTTGTTTCTGTGTTCGAATCTACCAATTTGGATTTGTTCGTCTCTGTATTTTCCCATGAATAATTTTACCAATGTCTTGACATAACATGATCCTCTATTATTTTAATGTATTTTTCATTCTTTTTGGCCTTCAAGGTTTTCGATTTTAATCATTCAAGTAATTCTATCTTTTCAACAATTCATTTGTTCATTTCTGCTTATTCCCACCGTAAATTAATTCTCCTCTTAGCAACGTAACTTCT
>BMAO01026959.1:0-45681 GCA_019973975.1 Trichonephila clavata
TCGGAGGAAACAGAAGACAGGAAAAGGAAATGGAAAGAGTATTAAAAGCGACATATTATGATTTGCGAACCCTGCATCCTTCGGTGGAATTAAGAAACTATCAAAGACCACCAAAGTACCTTACGAAAAACAAAACAGTTTTTATCCTCACAAGACCCTAATTCCTTCACAGGCGTTCGATACAAATTTCTTCGAAGAGCGACGCTTTCATATGGTATAAATGAGTTATGCAGTGTGATCTAGTGGACTTAAAACATTTGGGAAAGCATAACAACGGATTTCGGTACTTACTTACCGTAATCGATGTATTCTCAAATACGCCAGAGTGAGTGCTCTGAAAATGAAGACTGCAGAAGCCGTAAAAAATGCATTTGAAAACTTGTTTCAACAAGCAAAAAATTTCAATACTAAGGCCAGTGAATTTTACAATTCTCACTGAAATCCTTATTTCAGAGCATAGTATCAAATCACTATTCTGCCAAGTGATATCATAAGGCTAGCGTCGTTGAAAGGTTTAACAGAACGTTAAAAAACAAAAATGTTTAGAGTGTTCACATATAGAAATTCGTATAAGTATGTAGATATTTTGCACTTGTAAAATCGTATAATGACACCGAACATCGCAGTATTGGTATGCCCCCTCACAAGTGACTCGAGAAGTAGAACCACAATTTTCAAAAAATTATATGGTTTTCTCGAAAGAACCCGAAAGTGATTCTAAATAAGGGAGATTTAGTTAGAATATCTAAAGCAAACAAAACTTTTCGACGAGGATATTTACCAGGATGGAGTGATGAGGTCTTTTAGAGTAACAAAAGTATATTTCTCTCATCCGACTACATTTGAGCTGCAAGACCTGAAATCAGAAGCTATAAAAGGACGATTCTATGCAGAGGAACTGCAGAAAATCTCGAAACGCTCTGACGATTATTGGCGCATAGAAAAGGTGCTCAAAACAAAAGGCATAGGCAGGAAGAAAGAGTATTATGTAAAGTGGCAGGGTTTTGATGAGCGCTTTAATTCGTGGGTTAAGGAAGCATGGATGAGGTAAATGATTCTACATCACGTTACCTAGCAATTCTAGCACTCAATTCTTTCCAAAAAATACGCAAGCATCATTCAGAACGAAACTAGCTCGTCCGATCATACTAACAGGCGCATGGGAAGTTGGTTTATCGGAAATATTTGTTCCGCGAACCTGGTTCAACATCGGCAACCATAATAATAAATATTCCATAACGTATGAAGAGACAAAAATTATCGAAAAGGACTATGCAGAATATGATATCGGAGTGAAAATAGAGCAAGGAACTGCAGACGCAGATGTTATCGAGGAAATTAATCAAAGTATTGAAGAAAAATGCGGACATTTTGTTGCTTTTTCATTGGATCGCAAGAATATTAATGTTCATATTGCTCCTAATTACGATTGCATTTAACAGCAGCAAATGCCCCACGGTTGTTAACCATGCTGAACTAACCTAGAGAAGATAGAATTATAAGAATGTCGGAAAGTTTTGTTTTCCGAAAACCATCCAAAACGAACAAAGACAATCACTTGAAAATTATTGCAAGAAATCTAAAACGGCATTTCATAATTCGCACCACTCGGTTTAATCATAAATATACCGAATTGGAAAACATGCACCATGAACTGTTTCAGCATATAAATTTCAATCTAATGCAAACAGGAATTGGAGCGCTGCAGATTTCATTTTTGACTTCAAAGTAAATAAAGTCGAAATAACAGTTCAAAAGAACGTCGAACTCGAATTAAGATTATTATATGCGCCCCTTTTTATGCGTATGCTGAGTTTGAACCAAGGATATTGTGTTGAAGGGAAATCAATGCATGTATTGCAAAAAATCGACAGACCTCCATTGAACGAATATTTTCGCGTAAGCATTACGGATAAACCGACAGTTCCAGAGAAAGTGAAAAAACGGAAAATTTACAATTAGAAGTTGGATTTTATAAGAATGCAGAGCAGTTGTTCAGCTCTTTTAAACATCTGGCGTTTAATCTATTAGCTAATAAGAAAGTGAAAATTCATATTCCCGATACATCTGCCGTAACTTTCCAGGATGGGTTAAAAGATCTCTTGGGACTAAACAATCAAGATTACACGGTGGCACTCATATTTCGGATTATCAACTGGAACTAGAAGGAGGAATCACAGAAATGTATGTCTATACAGACATTATAGAATCTCATTTTGTGGGGGATACTATCGCACCTTTACTTCGCATCATTACTGTGATGTCAACCAAAGAAGACCAAATTGTTATTAATTATCAAAGACTCCTGTATTTTCCTCTGCGTCAAAATTATATCGACTGCATCGAAGTCGAATTAAAAAGTAGTTCTGGAGATGGTATTTTTACGAGCGGCAAATCGCTCTTGGTTCTTTCTTTCCAACGAAGAATAGTATAAAACTACAACTGTATATGTGCGACATCATTTCGGTCCTGACTTCGCAAGAGAAAGATGCATTTGGACCGCAGAGCTTGTCAGGACTATTACTGTTCGCAGTTACAGAATGGTGGCTCGTATTTTCAAGGAGTCAGCCATCAAAGAGGATATGGAATGTTTTCAAATTTATTTCGAATGATATCTCCCATTGCAATGAAGGCAGGAAAATATTTAGGAAAACATATTCTGAGTACCGGTTCAAAGGTAATGTCAGATGTTGTGTCGGGAACATCTCTGAAAGATTCGACAAGGGCGAGATTGAAAGAAACGTCCAAAAATATTAAAGATGACATTCTTCATAAGCTTCAAAGCGGTTCGGGTATAAAAAGAAAGAAATCGCGCAATAAGAATCATTTGCCGCGCGCTAAGCGAAGCCGAAAGAATTCCAAAGCAGCGGTAGATATATTCTCATAAGATGGATAAGAGAGCGTGCGCTTGTGTATCTAATGCTTATGATTTGTTTACCGTTAATCCTGTGCAATTGTCAACCGAAGAAAGTTCGTTTACCGAAATTTTTCCTGTTGCATCTCTGAGTGATAAAACACCGATTGTGAATTCTTTTTCTCAGGCGTGGGAGAAAGTTATTTAGACCTAGCTCATACACTTCTTCATTTACAAGTGAAAATTACGAAAAAAAATGGATCAAATATTGCAACTCCTGACGTAGTAGCTCCAGTCAATTATTTGTTGAATACATTATTTTCGGAATGTTCCATAACATTAAATGATAAGCAAGTGTCCTCACAAGCGAATTATGCATACAGATGCATGTTCGATGCCTTGCTGTCCCCAAAAGCTGTTCAAGAATCGCTATTAACGGCTGGTCTTTTCTTCAGAGATAGTCCAGGAAAGATTGACGCAACCGAGATTTTAAACACAGGGGAGGGATTCAAAACTAGATATAACATTTGCAAAGATAGTAAACTAATGGACATGATAGGAGCTTTACATTTCGATCTAGGCAATCAAAGTAAATATCTGATCAATTCAGTGAATCTTCGAATTAAATTAGAAAGAAATAAAGATGCCTTTGCACTGATGTCAGCTTCGCAAGATTTCAAAATAGTTATACAACATGCTTCCTTATTTGTTAGGAAAGTAAAGGTCGCTCCTTCAATTTTAATAGCGCACGAGACCGCACTTTCTAGAGGCGCGATTAAGATGCCCCTTCGCAGAACAGAGGTGAAATCCTTCTCGCTTTCTTCAGGAATGCAATCTATTACTATTCCAAATGCATTTATTGGACAGGTACCAGCGCGACTAATCATGGGTATGGTATCTAATACTGCATATAATGGTGATTTTTCTAACAATCCATTCAATTTTAAGCATTATGATTTATCATACCTCTGCCTATTAGACGGAAATCGCATGATTCCTTCAAAACCCTATCAACCGAAATTCGATACCTCTAACAGTTATAGCAGATGTTATATGAGCCTTTTTACTGATTTAGGGCGATATCATAAAGATCAAGATATCAATATAAGTTATAGCGAATATAAGGACGGGTACACGTTGTTGGCAATAGATTTAACGCCAGATCTCAGTGCAGATGGAATGCATGATTCAGTCCTACGAAATTCGAATTTGGCTTTGGATATTCGCTTTAGTAAGGCACTACCCGAAACGGTTAATTTAATCGTTTATGCGGAGTATCGAAATGTCATAGAGATTGACAAAAACCGCAACGTTTTAACTGATTTTTAAAAATGAATTCTCAAAGCCTATGTAATCTCGCCTGCAGCGATTCCATTCTTCGATCCAAATTCGGAGGCGTGTACGCTTCCGATGAATTGCTTAGGACACTTACAGGCTATTCATGTTTTATTGTAAATTTAGATTCTAGGGCGAAGCCTGGAAGCCATTGGGTTGCGTTAGCCTTTAGGAACAACACTTGTTTTTACTTTTGTAGTTTCGCTTCAGTTCCAAAGAAGGGTAAGATTTTAAACTTCATCAAACAGAATTCACAGAAACTGATGTGGAACAAATGTCGCTACCAAAGCGCTACGTCCTTTACCTGCGGTCAATTTTGTCTTCATTTCCTATACAAATTTGTGAGAAAGCAGACTTTATCACCTCTAGATTCGAATAACATTGCATTCAACGAAAAGTTTATTCAAAGATTTGTAGCTAAAAATTTTCGCCTACAAAAGTGTTGTTTGACGCCACACTCAAATCAAATATGTCATACCTATAAATACCGACATAAACGTGCTTAAACACGTTTTCAACATTTTTCTCATCATCTTTTGCATTCTAATTACAACATGTATGGAGGGAGGAGGGGTCGCTGCTGATACAGAATATATAAAAGGAGGCAACACAAGCTGCAGAACTCTCATTACTGCTTTTAGTAATTCACCAAAAAGCAATGACTCCCGAACCGAGATATGGTTTCATGTACCTAAAGCGCGCCAGCCCCTCTGACGCTTATGTGATCCATTGTTTCACCGATTCTCTGTACGACAATATGATCTCCTGTGTACAAGCTGCCACATCCTATTCCATGGACACAAAGGATTCCGACTGTAAAATGAAAATAGCCTATTTTAAGATTTTGAACAATTCTGCTATTGTGCGCGAGCTGCACAATCCTTCAGTCTACAGACAAGTATTTGATTGCACAGCATAATATGAAACTGAACATCATGACTCAAAGACAGTAACTAAATGTGCAAAATGAATATTCTGTATCAAAGTAAATATTAGTTCTATGTATTATACGCAAGAAAACTGATTGTTACACTCTACATAAAAATATTGTTCTGTAACGAATGCACTGATAACTGTTATATATTGTAAGCATAAAAATGATTGTAACACTCTATGTAATAATATTGATATAACCCCTTGAATAAAAAAATATTTTCCCGGATAAACTGTGTTCGTTTACTTTCGAGTTGTGTCTTAATTATGCATGTTGCAATGCTGTTACGCAAGATTTCCTGCTAGATATGTTTTTCTTTCATTTCAACCTTGAAGATTAAACGCGCAGACCCCCCTCTGCTATTTTCCTGTCTTACATAAGAGTTGTTTTTGAATAATCAGATTTGTAAAAACTGCGTTTTTAAAAATTTGTCCTTCATTTCGAGTATAAAATGTCAATTTGGCTTTCAACCTTTGTCTAGTCTGTTCCTGAAGTTCCTAACGTGCTACATTTTTTTTGGATCAGTCCGCGTCTTCTTACCGCCTTCTTCTTGATTTCTGAAGTTCTTTTTGGATAAATCCGTTCTTCTTACAACAACAATGGGAAAATGGTGAGTGGAATTTGTATTTTTTCTTTTTCCGCTTAGATACATTTCGTTGAGAGCTTTTTTCTGTATTGCTTCATTAGTCTTCATTTTTAAAATTTTCTAGAAAGCTTTGATTCCTCTTGCGCCAAAAAAAGAAAATTTAACGTAGACTTATCAAAGGAGAGCGGCGGCCTGACGAGTAAAATAGCAACTCCCTATTCGGTACATGTTGATCAAATCCCTGTTCTTCTAGAAGGGATAACACACATTCAGGAACATCTGAAATCTATGTAATAAATTTACGTTGGAGTAGGGAGATATCCAAACTTCTCCTGATTTGTGTATACATTAGAATTGTTCCCAAGTCGGCTTAACTTTTAAAAAGTGTGTGCGTTTAAATTTTTTCTAACTTACGGAAACACACACACACACAATGATCTTTTGCATTCTTTCAAAAAAACATACTTCGGAAGCTGTTGTTCAAAATAAAGTGTCTGTTACTGCCTATTACGATAAAAAATTTGTTTGCGAAGATGGCATGCATACATTGTCTTATGGTCACAAAGATATTTAATATTGTTTTCTTTATTGTAGAAATGGTTGGTTTTAACTCAATTTGTGTATATGTTTCTACAAATTATCTCCCTACTCCTATGCTTTGCTTTGTGGCTGCTTTTTTTATTGAATGTGTTTTGTATATTCAACTTTTAATATGCTCTTAGTTTTTAAAATGTGTTTTTGTATATTCAACTTTTACTATGTTCTTCGTTTTTAAAATGTGTTTTTGTATATTCAACTTTTAATATGCTCTTAGTTTTTAAAATGTGTTTTTGTATATTCAACTTCTACTATGCTCTTAGTTTTTGAAATGTGTTTTTGTATATTCAAGTCAACTACCAATACAACTCAGTTTAATTTCTTGTGAAATCAAAGACATGAAAGATGTAAACACTAATCAGTCAGTTTCTGCTTTGTGTTTGCTTGCTTTTTTCATTTTGAGAGGATTAGGACGAATCATATGCAAATCGTTTTTTTTTGCGTCTGGTTCTGTGACAACCTCTGTTAACCACTTAACGGTTTTCTTTACTTAGAAATGTTTATTGTTCATTACCATCTAAATGAAGTCACAATGCAAATTTGTAAAAAAAAACAATTTTCATTAAAAATTCCTTTTGTCATTAATTTGAATTTGAGTTTCGTTTATGGTGCAAGAGCCTTAATTCGACCATGCTGTAATAAAATCAATCGAAAAACAAAAGTACAAGTAAGAATGTACTAATTTTGGATATCAAATGACAGAATAAAAACTGTTAAGTGGTTATATAAAAAAAAAAACGAAGGTCAGATCCGCATGCCTCATGGCGGCCTTGGAAATGCGCGCGGACAAAGCTTTACTAATTTTCTTTCGACTAACTCGTCACGTTTCCCCTCTCTGCTTTGCAGAGTAAACCCGTTTTCACTGCAGTGCTTTCATTCTTTAAGACGTGCGGTGGTGGTGTTTTGGTGTGAATTGTTTCCCCTCCAACTGTTTTTGTCGCGATTTGATCATGCGGTGTTTTAATGGACACTGTTTTCATATCGTGCGGTGTTTTACTGGAAATTGTTTTAATGGACACTGTTCCAACTGTTTTTGCCGGCGAATTGATCATGCGGTGTTTTAATGGACACTGTTTTCATATCGTGCGGCGTTTTACTGGAAATTGTTTTAATGGACACTGTTCCAACTGTTTTTGCCGGCGATTTGATCATGCGGTGTTTTAATGGACACTGTTTTCATATCGTGCGGTGTTTTACTGGAAATTGTTTTAATGGACACTGTTCCAACTGTTTTTGCCGGCGATTTGATCATGCGGTGTTTTAATGGACACTGTTTTCATATCGTGCGGTGTTTTACTGGAAATTGTTTTAATGGACACTGTTCCAACTGTTTTTGCCGGCGATTTGATCATGCGGTGTTTTAATGGAAACTGTTTCAAAATCGTGCGGTGTTTTACTGGAAACTGTTTCAAAATCGTGCGGTGTTTTACTGGAAATTGTTTTAATGGAAACTGTTTCAAAATCGTGCGGTGTTTTACTGGAAATTGTTTTAATGGAGACTGTTTTAAAATCGTGCAAACATATACTACTTAAATGTATCTTTATAATTAATTTGTAATTAGTTCCTCCATAAGCAGTTTTTGTTGTCTTTGTCGCATATATTTTATTCAACATTGTCAATTATTATCATAAACTATTTCGCATAGTGTATTATAGATAAGTAAAATTCTTTTAAACTTATTTTATTGTTAGTGTGCCGCCAAATTTTGATAATTTTACTGCGGCTCGCGCTGAGAGGGGGGTGGGGGATATTAATTGTTTATGTTTTAGATCAGTGATTCTCAAAGTGGTCTATATAGACCACCAGGGGTCTATGACAGCATGAAGGGGGTCCACGTCAGCGAAAAAATAACTTTGGGGTCCATGAGTTATAAATGGGGGTCTACGATAATGACTCTCATTAAACCAGATAACGACTTTAATTTTAAAAGAAAATTTAGTCAAGTGGAAACTAAATTTACCTGTGTGTTTAACAGAATTAAGCAATTTTAGAAGCCCCAGATTAATCTCTTCTATTAAAAGTATTTGTTTGTTGCTCAATTATTTTATGTAACAGTTTTAATTAAATTTTTTAAGTATTAATTAAATTTTTACTTAATTATTAACATGTGTGTCTTAGGTTTTAAACACTATATTTCACTGCAGTTAGAAATTTAAATATAAAGATTATTTTAATTAAATATTTAGAAATTAAAGTTAGTATAGCTCTTTACCAACTGTCAAAGAGACATTTAAGTTGATAAATCTGCAAAAATTCATTATTAGGTAAGTAGGGGTCTACCCCAAACCAAAAAACATGGCAAGGGGTCTATGAGACAAAAAAGTTTGAGAACCTCTGTTTTAGATTGTTTTGATTTAATAATTTTAATTTAATTGTATTCAAATATGCCTTCAGATTAAAAAACAGTTGCACCAAAAAATGAATTCAAAGTGATTTACCATAGAAGAATATAAAATTATTTCCATAGAAAGGCTCACAAACCCGAGAGAAATACACCACAGTAAATAAAACGGAAATAATTTAATTTTCCATGGGCTATACCACGGCCCCGGGGGTTGGGGACCACGGGTTTACAGAATACCGCAATAAAAATAAGGTTGCAAATCACTGCTACAAACAATAGCGACGTCTATACGCACATCTTACAATGGAAATAAATACATATAACTAAAATTTTACGTGAAACTTATCAATGACCCAATCTCAATTTCTCAACACATAAACAAGATATCAATCATTGGCATGGCCAAGTAATTTTAGCGCGTTTTTCACATGTTGTATTTTACAATAATGCAACTAATGAACTTTTTACTAACAGAAAGTAGTGTACTGTACCACTCCTCTAAATGTACCATTATCGAGCTGAAAAGAAAAAATACTGGGAAAATTTTGTGTAAACTCAATAAAATTGTGTGTGTAAACTCAGTAAAATTTGGGATAAATTTGGTAAAATCCCGAGATATTCAGGAAAATCTTGTGGAAAATTCCATGGAAACTCGGGAAAATTTGAAAAAATTTTGTTATAAACTAGCGAAATTCAGGAAAATTTGTAGGAAAATTCGGGAAAACTACGGGGAAATTCAAATATGATTCGGCTCATCTAGGGCACAAATGCGACCAAATGCCGAAAACCCGAGGTCAATTGGTTGCTTATTGGCTGAGAAAAAGGTACGACAAAATATGAAACGAAGACGAAATTTGCGTCCTAATAGCGCTTTTGTTCCACTACGTGAAAAACGAGCTAAAAATACATTGATGAAGCATGGAAAAAATTAACAAACGTCTTCAGCAAAATTTGAATTCGTTCAAAAAGTCACAGAACAGAACCTGCAACAGAAAATCCGGAACCTTCATATTTAACCGGAAATGGACGGAATTTCGATTGAATATTGTAGTATATATAAAGAAGATTATATAAATATCGATTATATAAAGATTAAATATCGTAGAATATACAGTGGGCAGCTCAACTTCAAATCCAACTGGATCTGTCAAGACCACAAACTGCGTGATGTGGAATTCGGGATACAACCCAGTCCTCGTCACTTATCGGAAATTCAAAATAGTACGCTTTGGATTTCAATTTTCAGCAAAGAGGATAACATGATGGCAGCAGGCGATAGACCTTAATTCTGGAACACGATCAAATGACGAGGACGACACTTGAACTGCATGTTTCCCAACACACAGGATAGGATTTAGAGGGTAGAGTTCCATTTAGAACATGAAGTAACCACCATTATATGTGTCTATCTATGATAGAAAGACTCAAATTCTCAACCTCCTAGTTCGCAAACTGAACCAATACAGTTCAGTGGGACCGGAGACTCTCTGTAGAACTAAAAATAAATTAAATATGAATAAAAAAAAAAAGTGCACCATTTTTCACAGATGCGCAATCTGATCAATTAGTTCACCTCAGTTCAATTCATGAAGCTTTTGTGTGGAACAATAAGCTGTTTGGGACAGTACACGCCATTCTGAATCGTTTCCATGTGATTAGGAAGTCACGTGAGCTGCCGTTTCCCACTTCAAACTTCTACAATAATCAACAAGAGGACCTACAGAATCCATTTGACAAGGTCAACTTTCAGTATTCCACTTCAGGGACCAATATAGGATTAAGAAAAAACAAACTGAAGTGAATTGCGAATTCGATCGCTCCCTATTTTCCCCTCAAATCATATTTCACATTCCCAGTCTCGATTTATTTTACAAATGTTTTTTGAAATGCAACTTAAAATATCCCCCCTCTTATATATATATAATAATAAAAGCTTATTGAGTTTAAAATGTTTCAAAAAATACTTCATATGTCATCTCATAAAATAATACGATTTTCATTGCAAGAGGAAAGGGCAGAAAAAATACACAAGGTCTTCTAGACTTAGAATCGAGTTCCATTCCGATTAAAAGGTCTGGAATTCGAAAGAGTTTATGTTTTTAAACACTCTTTTTAATCAATCGGACTACCATGCGACCAGTGCAATACTTAAGCTGATTGGACACTTCTTAGCTCCCACACCTCGCAAGACTTCAAGCCCTAGTTCTAATTATTTAACGTTCAGCTACCCTAATGATTACCCCATGTCATATCTGTAGTGAAATCAAGTCTGGAACAAGTGGTTCGACTTTAGCATCGAAGATCAGAAGCCCTAGAAGGACAACTCGGTTACAGAGACTAAAGTGAAAAAAATAAGAAAGTACACTCAAGAGCCAAAACATTATGACCACCCCTACATTTTGCAATGAACTCGCCTGGATGACGTGGAAAGCACGTGATCAGGTGGAAGTGGTATTTAACTGCTGCTGGAGAGTCCGAAGAATCTTTTTTGCACTTACTTCTGTGTGTGATGGGAAAGGCTGCGGACCTAAGCGACTTTGATAGGGGGCAGATTGTAATGGATCGAACCAAGTATTTCCGAAACTGCACGACTCGTGGGTTGTTCGCGATCTACAGTTGTTAATACTTATGCAAAATGGATGAATGACGATGAAACCAGCAGTAGATGACATGGTGTTGGACGTCCATACGCTATCAATGAAAAAGTTCGTCGGAGAATGTCTCGCATGGTGAAGCAAAGCCGGAGCCAGACAGTGGCTCAGCTGACAGCCCAATACAATGCAGATCCAAGTAGAATAGAATCAGAGCACACTGTTCAGCGGACACTGTTGGATATGGGGCTACGCAGCAAACGTCCCACTCATGTGCCTTTGCTGACCAAGCGTCATCACCAATTGCGGCTGCGCTGAGCCCGGGAACATCGCGACTTTTCCATGGATCAGTGGGAGAGAGTTGCCTGGTCAGATGAATTACGGTTTGGGTCATTCATCACGCCGATGGCCGTGTCAGGATACGCCGTCTTGCAGGCGAACAGTTGCTCCCTCAATGTACAGTAGGTCATACACAGGCCGATGGTGGCGGTATTATGCTTTGAAGGACGTTCTCTTGGGCGTCTCTGGGACCCGTGGTTGTGGTAGAGCAGACCATGAATGCTACAGGGTATCTGAACATCATTGCGGACCAGTTGCACTTTTACATGGCCTCTGTTTTTCCAGCTGGAAATGGAATGTTCCAACAGGAGAACGCCCCGTATCACAAGGCTAAAATTGTGTTGGAGTGGTTCCAGGCATATGATGCTGAATTCCAGTTAATGTCCTGGCCGCCTAACTCACCAGATCTCAATCCGATAGAACGCATTTGGGATGTCATGGGACGACAGCTCAGAGTTCAAAGACCACCAATTCGCAATATCTCGGATTTGCGTTACCGTTGCTTAAACATCTGGTACAATCTGTCTCCGGCCATCTACCAAGGACTTGTGGCATCCATGCCAAGGCGGGTTGAAGCTGTGTTGCGCGCCAAAGGTGGGCCAACTCGTTATTGACAGGTGGTCATAATGTTTTGGCTCTTGAGTGTAAATATTTAAAATAAATAATAACAAAAGTAATTTCTTCAAACTTTAGTGTGAGCTTATAGCCATTAAAGGAGCTTTGAATAACTACCACAACAAAGCAATTGATAGTTCCTGTGGCATTCTACTGTTCTTAGAATCAAGATCTGCGCTCCAGGCGATCCTGAAGGGTAACTATCAACTAACAAATGATATAATTACCCCTATAAACAAAGTAGCTGTAGCCAAAAGAACTTGCACTTTGCAGTGGATACCGACCTACTTAGGCATCTCCGGCGATGAGCACGTCTTAGGATAACCTTGCCAAGGAGGCCCGAAATTCCTCTCAACTTTTCAATAGCCTTACCTTTACTGCTGCGGATGCAATAGCCAGACGTAAACTCACTTCCCATCCTGTTATAAATCACTTCATTCCAGATCTTGATTGTAACCGCGTAATTTCAACTACCATAGCCAGACAACGCACAAGGCAATTTAAAGGGAAGAAAATATCTCCTGATGGCCAAAGAAGTGACAATACTTTTTCTCACTGTCCTGAAATTCAACTTTCTACTTATCATATTTTTAAATGTCCTTCTATACTGGCTAAACTCCACAACAAAGACCTAAAACCCAAGGACCATCAACTGCTTTATTCGCCACAGGTCGTGAACACAGCAAGGGCCGCCATTTTGGACGCTTTCGGCGCCATTTCATTTCTCAGCACTGCTTGGTCAAGATAACAATAGGAAAAGTAAATCTATTTTAAAGTATAATAATATATTAATCTATTTTAACGCATAAGAAAATTCAGTAATAGTTTACATGTCAAAGAAATAACAGTGGGTATACGTTGTCTGTTCTAAATAATACTGAAAGATATTCTTAATCTCATACAAAAATAATTATAGTGTAATTTACTGTAAAGATTTGCAAAAAAAGGAAGACTAAGTAGATTATTTTTTTACTATTCAAATTGTACCTTTCATTATTATTGTGCTTTGTATGTTCATTTTTATGCTATAATTAATTTTTATTCAATTCTTATTATTATTTACAACTTGTTATTTAATATGTATTTTGTGTAAAACTATTAATTTTACTGCCATGCCTTTTACCAAAGCAATCGAATGTATTTATCTTTTGCGCGATGTCAACATATCCTTTGGGTAAAACAATCTGTGTGGGGAATGTCCAGTTGCTGTACTGTCTTCCGCTAGGAGAGATTTTCGCCGCACAAAGCTGCTGACAATTGTTTAAATCTTTCTACGCAGAATTAAAGTTTTTAAGTTTTAAAAGCAAAAGTCTTCATAGTCCCGTGTGGCGGATATGTATTGGTTTCCCAGGTGAGGCAAAATCGAATTGTGATTGATTGAAAATACAATTTGAATAAAAGAAAATACAATTCCCTCCAAACAGTTGGTCTATGGGGAGGGTACGTGAACAGATTAAATGAATTAAAGCAGCTTCCCGTACAATCCAATGGGGTCTTGCACCTTAAAGTATTGCTGAGGTTCATAGAGCACAGATATGGTACAACAGATACAATGAATGATTCAAACTCAACACCACACGTAATTCCTTTTAAAGCTCCACTTATTGACTCAAAACAGTAATTTGTGTTCGAATCATTATATATATATTCGCTTCATTATTAAAATTCGATACTTGGTAGATACCCTAAAAGGATCGCTTATCAATCAAAGCATGATAAAAACAAGTGAACTGCACAAAAGCAAAAACGGAAAGAGATAACGCAGAGCAGGCTTCCCCCATTGGAGAAGACTTATCACAAAAAGGCTTGTTTAAAAACACCGAGTCCTGTGTTTACTTACACAAGTGCAGAAAAAAATCCAATGGGTGGTCTCTACCATCCTAGAGATAAGAATTGATGAAGATGATTAAGGAATGGACAGGAAAAGGTTTCCATTGAAAACCTCTTTTAAGGTGGCGATCGTTTGGGGAAAATTTATCGGGCGAATAAATCTTTAACACTTTGTACTTTTATTCTGAAAGGAGATTAAATGACTCTATTTCAAAATTCGATTCTCCGCCGCCGCGCGATTCTCCATTAAACACGTTCTTTATTGTGATGCCAGGTTTCTTGGATATACTATTGCCGAAAAGGTTTTTTTTTTTGTCAACATTCGAATAATGCTTTACTGCCCATTCTCTCCCCCCTCCATTCTCAAAAAGCAATTACATAAGATATTTTTTTGATTATTTATTTCTCTCTATTTATAAGAGTAAAACAAATAACTCACCCACTGACTCACCACGAGATCTCCGGAACTACAGAATTAAAATTTGGTAAGCATGTTTCTTTTGTAGAATGGAGATCCACTAAAAACGGGTTTTGCGGATTAAGAGTTTAAGCTCCACTATACAGCTGCACGAGGGTTATGGGCTATGGACCTCGGAATTTTGAATCATGGTCAGGCGACGAGAAGGACACCTGAGGTGTGGCAACCCCCTCTCCTAACTTCCACACCACACCAACGGGAGGACGTATGAGCCTCGATATATTTCACGTGCATCGCCCCTACACGGCGGGTCTTAGCGTGACATGACGGGCATGAGTTCGTTACCTTGGCCTCTAGGCTATCGCGACCCCACACAGCAGCAATTCCAGCAGTCCATCTTCGACTGTCTTCCACAACTTGCTAACCAGGACCCAAAGGTGCAAAGAAAGGAATGGTGGTCCTTTTTAACACCCCCTGCAAGCAAATTGATGAATTCTCTCTTTGTAATATGAAACCCTGTTCTCCGGGGCACTTTTATTTACCCCGCCCTGTATTATAAGATGTACGGTAGTTCTTAATTTCATGAAAGCATGGTACAGTCAGTCAATCAAGGCATTATCACTTTCTAATTTTTTTTTATTCCCCTAATTTCGCGGGAAAATACTTTTACCCAAAATGTACACTGTTTTTCAGAGAAACTTTCAAGTTTTAAGAAAGATTTCTGAATGAAATTTCACGTTGTACTAATATTGATAAATAATAATGAGATTTAAAAAATGCATAGTACATCTTTCATAAAAACTCTTGGTGAACAAGATGTAAATAAAAATAAAATGCGATCTAGGGAAATACTGAGCCTCAACGTAGATTCTAGATCGCCATAGATACATCGTAGATGGATTGCTAAAACGATCGCCCCGGACTTGAATCTACTTCATCTCTCCGAAAGATTTTTCTAGAAATGATTCCAGCAACTTACTAAAACATGATACCTGCAAGCAAAGTGAATTATGGTGTGTCTGTGAGCATAAGGGCTGCTTGCAGCCCTCCATCCAATATCTGATAGTCTTCGATGGGGAATCCACGATAGTGGATTTCTTCTGTCTGCGCAACTCTGCATGGAGATTGGTGGAGAGGATTGGTTCGGTAGGCGTGCCTATGGTGGAAAACTTCTTGAGATTTTGGGTGCAAATATTGCTTGGGAGAGAGCTGAGAGGCTGCTATCTGATAGGGTGCTGGAAGGTGAGGAAATTGACTCCAATTGGCTGCCCTGGGGTCTCAAAAAGTTAAATGCAAAAAAGTGGAAGGAGCTTGTCCAGTTTGCAAATTAAAGTTAGGAGAGCAATAAAAAGTTATAAAAGTTAAACAAATTAAAGTTAAAAATACTAAAATGAAATAAATTTAATAATTTAGAAAGTATGCAATAAAAATTTTATTGCATGAAACTACGATGCTATGGAGGATTGTAAGAATCTAGGAAAATTCTCGTAGGCATTTTGGTTTGCAAGCAGTGTGACGTGTGCTATCTTAGAAATAATGATTTTTTGAGGAAAAAAAAAGATCCGAATGAAACCTGGTACTACAGCCTAGACCAGGGTTACTCAACCTTTTTTCCCCGCCCAGCGACACGATAGATATTACACGCAGGCCGCAACATGAGGATAATGGGGGGGGGGGAGAGACACTAGAAGTCCAAAGCAACTTTGGATCAAAATATTAAAACTCTTCCTTGATTTTCTATCACCCAAAAATTTTTCACTTTCATGCATTTTTTTACTGAGTTATTGGGTAGTTTCGATTTCATTTTATCCATAACCAAACCCTTAGTTTACATCCTACTGTCAAAAAAAGGATATTGATAGATTCCATTGCTTGATTGGAAGAATTTCCCGCTAAATCTTATGTATATTGTTCCTAAATAATTGGATTTCTCGGAGGAAAAAGTCATGACCGGGCCACTCATAAAAGGCTAGTGACCCACATGCGGCCCGCAGGTTGAGTATCACTGCCTTTAAACTGTGGCGCTGGGCTTTTATCTCGCGCCAGGCTTCAAATTGTCATACAAAAACAGACTTTTATTAGTAATGAACTTGTGGGGAAAATGCTAACCCACATACTCTGCTTAAGCACGCAACAAAATCTGGTTTATTGAATTAACAACATATACACAAAACAATAAAATTAAAATAGTGGTAATTATTGAACTCATATCCAGCACGATCAACATATATAAAAACTATCGAGATAAAAATAGTGGTGTCTATTTATAAAATGGCGGCGCCACCTACAAGTAGTAAATGATGATAGTAATAGTGATGGCGCCAGAAACTGTACAAAAAGTGTACAATTTGAACCAATAATTTTTTTCTACACATATTTCTGTAATTACGTTTATATATATATATATATATATACTAAGAATAATACTAAGTATGTAGTCATATGGTTACGAACATGTTAATTTTAAGCCATAACATTTTGAGAAATTTCTCCCAAAAAGTTGCTCTAAATGATTAAATTTAATATTTGAGGACACTTAAAGTGAAATCAACGATATATTTTTTTTTTTTTAAAAAGGGAAATAGTTAGATGGTTAATTATAGAAATATCGGTTTTTTGCATGAGAAATTCAAAGAGTTTTTCACCTAATTCTTTTTAAACAAAAATAAATGGACCATGACGCAATTCGCTGTAATCATGTAGTAATTTATTAATTTCTGGGTCTGAGAAAAATTTGGTACATTACAAAACGAAGGTGGCATTCTTCATTGAAATAACCGACTTAATGAAATGAAATCAGCGAAAAATGAAAATATAACATCCATTGCAGGCATTTCGAAAAATGCATTTTTTTTTCTTATAGGATTAATCATATTAACTATCTTTACGGCAGATGCGCTGGCTATATGTCAAGCATAGGACGGTCTGGCAGAAGCAGGCAAAAACCTACTAATTTTATCTGATAGTCAGTCTGTTCTGTATTTTCTACAAAATTGCAGTATTCAATCTCCAAGAGTCATCCATCGACAAGCGAACAAAGCTTTTATTCATTCTAATTTTCAAAACCAGTTAATTTTTCTTTGGATTCCGAAGCACTCAAAAATCTTTTGGAATGAACAGGCAGACAAACTTGCAAGATAGGTAACGGAATCCAATGTTTGCATTGACAGGATTGCCCCTGAAGATGTTAAATACTAACAATTTCCGAACAAGAATAGAAAAAAAAAACATTGAAAATTATAATCACAGAATTTTAGGCAACATCCCATCTATACAAATAACATCTAATTGGACCAAAATAGAAGAGAAGAGATACTAGATATTCGTAATATATTAGTAAAATGATTAAACTTCAGGGCTCCTACATAAATACCAATTAACTAATAATTCGATATGTAACACCTGCACAGAAAATAATGATTTGAAACACATTCTCTTAATTTGTGACAAATATACTTCTCAAAGAAATAACTTGTGGAATATACCAATGATAGACCATGCAATAAAATCACCTTTAGAAAACTTTTGGAACATGCAACAGTAATAAGTAACTCTCTGCAAAGTCGTTTTGCAGAAGAATTTTTGATGTATATTAAATAAAAAAGAAAATCATCTATTCATTTCAAGGGAATAATAGTTGCTGCTCCATATCCCACAAAACCTGTAACTGACTTAAATGCATTAATTCGAAAGAAAATATTCGTAAAAACACTAGGCTTGCTCGAAATTTTCACAATTTTTGGCAAGAACTATTCCCGCAATCTCACATATATAAATAATTTTTTTAAAAAATGCATTATGTCATATGCAATAAGATTGCATGAAAATTTTCTCCGAATGAACTGCGGCACTTTGAGGCTACACAAGAGCTATTGGCGACGGATCTCGAATTTTTCCAGCCTCAGTCAAATGATGAGAATGACACATGAAGTGACACGCCACTTTCCAAACTTCCACACAACGCCATGGTGAGCACTGAGTGTTGAAAGATTAAACATGCATTAGCCCCTTTATACGGCGGATCTTCTTCAGTAGCACAGAACTCATGACCATGACCACTCGGCTACAGCGACCACGTATTTCTACTGAATGGCTGATTGTTGAACGTTTTAATGAACTGTGATTTAAAATATCAACTTCTGAAATTAAATACGTTATCTTTCGAAATTGTGAAGAAACTTCACACAAAACCTGCTTGATGTTAGCCAATATCTGTGAATTCGCTACAGCACTATATGATTTAGTTAGAAAATTACTTTGAAAGTATCTAACTTAATTTGTAATCCTAAGTTTTCATACATAACATAATACTAGCATTTTTACGGTGTAGCTGAACAGTGCGACGCTAATATTCACTCACTCACTCATACATATGGCGAAAACAGCCTTAAGGTTGCCATACCTTTAGGCGTTTAAGTGAAAATAAGTAGCATGCAATTTATACCGATTGCCAGAAAATCATCTTAAGGGGACATAGTACCTTTAACCCATAAATTTATCGATTTTTCAAAAATATTTTTTAAAAATAATTTGAACTGTTTGGAGAATTTTAAAACAAACCGCCTCAAAATCCGATAATTATTACGCTCAGTACAGGAAAAAATGTAAATGTCTAAAGAGACTTTGCTCTTTAAATGGAATGTAAACAAACCGCTACTCCGTTAGTTTCGGTTTCGACCTGTAATATAAAACTGCCTTTTTTTCTTAAATTTTCAATTTTATTTATAATTGTCTTTTGATTGGAGAAGCATATCTACAACTCAACACATTTCGAATTCGAGCAGATGTTTATTTACATTTGTATTTCTACTGCGTTGTTTTTGCTTGCTAAGTCTGCCTTCTTTGATAATAGTTTTCGAAAAAGTATTGAGTAATCATTAATTTTTATTTGATAATTCATACTTGTGCATATATTAATATGAGTAGTAAATCCGCTAGAAGATCTACGGATTATAGAAGAAAGAAAAGGCGTTTTTGTGGGAATCAACATTCTAAAAACGAAACGTTAGAACCGGTAGGCATCGATGTGTCATCAGCTTCCTCTAAGAAACTGTGTTTGGATAGCTGTTCCTATCAAAGCAACTCCAGTGAAAGTAAGGGTTATCGATTGATAAATCTAGACATTCTTTTAGAAGAATTATCAAAATATTTAATATGCTTTTACTGTGGCTCAAAAGCAGTTTTGAAAGAAAAGGTTCTGTTTGGACTAGTATCAGAATTTTACATTGATTGTGATTCATGTGCTATGCAATCAACTTTTAAAAGTTCACCAGTGTTTGAGTCAAGTAACCACGACTATGAAATAAACACTCGCATTACATATGCTATGCGTACACTAGGGGTTGGTCTACGTGGAATTAAAACCTTTTGTTCGGTGATGGATTTGCCTCCACCGGTTTCACAAAAGTCCTATGATAGGATTTTAAATAATATAAAATCTGCTGGTTCCATTGTAGCTGTTTCTTCAATGAACAAAGCAGCAAAAGAAGAGATTGCAGCATCCGAAACAAATGAAATATGTGTTAGTGGTGATGGAACTTGGAAAACTCGGGGTCATACATCTCGCATTGGTGTCTGCAGCATTATTGGTGATATTACAGGAAAAGTTATTGATGTCGAAGTTTTATCATCATATTGCAAAGGCTATGATCAATGGAAAAGTCCGAAATTTTGTATTCCAGGGAACGAAACAGGGCTATTATAATAATCTGAGGTAACTAGTTTTGACTTCACATTGGATTTTGACCACCGATATAAAGTTTGCAATCATTCACCCCGAATTCCTGGAAAGGGAAAATGTCCATTTCAACCCCTAGGAGTGGGGGTAAGAGTGTAACAGTGTAGAAACAGTAACATCCACATAGGGTCGGGGAAACTTTTACAGCTTGTCCTAGCATGAAACCATTTGTCTTGTCGAAAAAGTATTTGGTTTTTAAAGGTACTTCATTTCGTAGTATGTAGTAGTTCGATTATTCTGATATCTTGATTTACGTCGATAACATAAGTACTTGTCGTAAGTACTTTCGGATACTTGTTTTCATTATAAAAATATTTAATTGAATCAGCAGTTTGAAGAAATGAAAATTTCTTAAAAAATCTCGCAACTTTTCTTAATTTTTTTCCCTTCCTTAACCAAACTTTTGTGTGAGATTTTTAGATTAATATTTAGTTATTTATGCAATAAAAATATAACAATTTTCTAAATAAGAAATCAGTCACACAAATAAAATTTCTTAAAAACCGAGAACTGGTATTTTTAACGAACGTGATCGTTACTCAGCAGCAAATAAATTGTCACGCATTTATTAATATTTATTTCTTAGCAGCAACATTAGAAAATAATTGATTCAGGATTGATTAAAAAACAAATGAAAATCGATCCTCAAACATGAAACTCAGTGAGGCTTTGAAAACAATGGACTAAATTCATGACGGTCACATGATAATATAAACACGTGTTCTACATTGAATTCAAAACGGACAATAAACTATATAGCTCGTACTTTTTATTCTATTTGTAAAACTTAGGTAAAATTTCAAATTGCATAATTGGGTAAAGATGCTCAAGAGTTACAAAAAGAAATTTCTGCAAAAAGATTTTAAAATTACAGAAAAAAAAAGTCTTGTTTTATAAATGTACTTTTAAATAAAGTGACAAATATTAATTTTTTTTAAAAAAAGTTTCTGTAAAAAGTGTAATTTGGCAACAACGAAGTGCATGAACTGATTTGCTGAAAATAGATAATTGCATTTATCGTGACTATGACGTCACATGTGTTTTTGAACTTGATTGGCTAAAAACACGTGGTTTAAAATTTATCATGTGATTATGACGTCACATGAATTTAGTCCATTTCTCAGACATCAGTTGAAACTGAGAGAGCATTTTCCGCTGAGGGTTAAAAAAGAATAATCAACATATATATTTTTTGTATTTTTAGCTAAATGTATAAATGAGTATAAATTTTGAAATTTAAATGTATATACTTATTTCATATAATTATTATTGATATCAATTAAAAATAACCTATTTTTAAATATTTCGAAATTTTGATGTATTCCCGGGAATGGAAAAAACTGGAAAATCAGAAAATCTAATCACTGATTCTCAGATTAGTATTGACCTAAGATGCACCTATCCGGGGCCATGCAGCTAAGACGCACATAAATTTATTGGAAGCATGCAAAATCTTTTTATTACAGAAATTCTAAATGCTCGCTGGTTTATGAGGAATAGATCTCAGATCACGAGTGAGTGAAAATTAAAGTTGCACTGTTCAGCTACTCAAGGGCGTTTGGCGACGGACCTTGTAATTTTGAGCCATGGTCAAGTGACGAGAACGACACATGAGCTGGCACCCTCTCTCCTAAATACCACACCACACCAACGGGAGGACGTTTGAGCTCTCGACAGATTTAACGTGCATGACTCATGACACGTCGGCCATGAGTCCGCTACCTTGACCACTAGGCTACCGCGGCCACATCTCAGAATCACAAGCAAAACTTTAACCATTAGGCAAATTATTACAAAATTAGCAATAAATTTCTTTGACAAAAGACAATTTCCAGCATCATTTTATCTCGGTTATTGAAAAATATACTTCAGATTTATATTTTAACAGACCCAGAAACATCCTAATAGATCCCTTTTTCAAAACCAATAATTCTAAACTTATTTCAAATTCTTATTCATCCGTTGCTGCGTCCCAAGCAGTGACGCAACGTACACCCGCCGCATAGAGGGTGGGAGCAGGATTCTAGAGGGGCCCAAAGCCTGACTGACGCCGACACGTATCTAACCAATTTATAAAATATTAAAGACAAAACCTGACTTTGCAGCGGGGGGGGGGGGGCTAATATTCTCCGTTACGCCACTAGTTCCAAGTGGTCCAATGGTAGAGCACCCGTTTAGCGATACAAGGATCAGGGTCCGATCCTCCCAGAACAAAAATTACTGCACTGAATCTCCTCCCCCGGGATGATTTCATCTCGATCAACCCGGAATTTATTTCTCAATTTCTTCGCCTAATTTTTATCTCGGATACCTAAGCTGCAGCCGGATTGGGCAGGCAAAGCCCCGCCAACCCTCCATATCAGTAACTTGAAATTTCTTCGATGTTTTCCATCGTTTTTTTAACTTAATTTTCTAATATAATAAATTTAACTAATTTTTTAAACTATTTAGGTATGCTACCGTACTTCTTATTTTCAACAAACGGCAAGTATCAATAGCATCTCAAACATTCAAAATACACAGATTGAAGATAAGAACCTGAAAGGGTTAGGTGCTCCATGTAGCCACCAACGACTCTAGATAGTGAAATTCTACAGCGGATGCAATTAAAGTCAATAACTAATGAGAAGTCCATTCACTGTTAGTTTGTAAACAAACGTCCGTGAGAATTGATGCTACATAACGGACTCCTAGGTCATCGTCGATCGATTCAATTAAAGATCTGATCCACGGTAAACTGAGCAAGGGTACATTTCCCCAAAATTTTCAAACTTATGGCTACAAGTCGACAATGAGAAGAGTGAAACATATGGAAAAATCGCCAGGGCACCATCGCCTGAGTTTACAAAAGAGAATTAATCCCAAGATAGAGAATTGACCATATCCATACCTAAGAGTAGTAAATCGCATACTTATCAAAAAGAATTGAAAGTAAAAGTAAAGAAACTCGAAAAGTGGAACCTGTAATGTTAAGAAGAGTTCTTTTCCCACTGAAGAAAATTTCTTGCAATGAAAGTGTCTGTGAATTGAAAATGGAATATTCTACACCAGAGGTTCCCAAACTTTTTTTGTCTCATAGACCCCTTGCCATGTTTTTCGGTTTGCGGTAGACCCCTGCTTAATTAATATTGAATTTTTGCAAATCTATCAACTTAAATGTTTTTTTGACAGCTGGTACTACAACTCCTACTTTAAAAGAATTAAATTTAGAACTGTAATGAAGTATAGTACTTAATATTTAAAAATCACATATTAATTAATTAAATTGAAAGTTAATTAATAAATAAAACTGTTAAATAAACTAACAACAAACAAATTATTTTAATGGGTGCACTACAATATCAAACTTTCAACATTTGATATCAACCTTGTCTGGTTAAACCTTAAATCTCCTCTGTTAGTATTGTCCAGTTTTCTTTTCTTTCTTTCCTTCCTTCTTTCTTTACTTTTGTTTCGAGATTGGCAATGTCGATGAAACTCCTTCACACTAGGAAAAGCAATGAAAAACTTCCTCACGATATTCCATAAGTCGGGACAAAGAACAGGTTTGACTTTTTAAAGCCAAAATTGCTGGCATCCGTTTTTAAACTTTAAGATCTTCGTTAGTGCTTATTGTAATGTGACATTTTTTTCAGTACGATTATATGAATTCATTGCCTACTGTGGTATTGCCATAGTCAAAGCATTCTCAAACCTGGTTTAAAATTCTGAATAAAAGGTATTTAAATGTTGACCGTATGTTAAAACGTTCTAACAGATTGTCTGTGACAAATTTAGAAAATTCGGGACCTCCAGTATTATACTTCTTTAGCTTAACGCAGGAAAGAAAAACTGAAATGGCTCTTGTTTTAGTAAAATTTATGCTGTCACCTTGTAAATGCAAATTAACCTCATAAAATTTAGTTAATAAATGTGTTAAATAGGTAAAATTTGGTTTCCACTTGATTATAAATTTTCTTTTAAAATTAAAGTCACGATCTAGTTTAATGAGAGCCACTATCATAGACCCCCACTTACACCTCATGGACCCCCAAATTAATTTTTGACTGACCTAGACCCCTTGAAGGTCGTCATAGACCACTGGGGGTCTATATAGACCACTTTGGGGATCATTGTTCTACACGTTTATCGCAAGGAAGAGCCGCTTCAGGAGGCATTCTAAAAGCACTTTTACATCAAAAAATATTGTTCGCCCTATGATTAGTTTGTTGTTTTTTCCCAAGTGAAAAAATAATAAATGCAGTACTAGCAGGAGGCAAATAATACTTTAAAAAAGCAATATTTAAAAATAAATATAGAATCCTGCCTGTTTCTGGAAAGATTCAGTCTCAATCCTATCACCATGGGTGAAGCAAACATTCCAAACATGTTTTTAAGCAGTTTAATTATCGATTTTTGGTTAAAAATTATTTTTGAGATAAATGCACACCAAATTTTTTGTAGTGAAGGCCTTCACTTTCACTGGCATACATTGTTACATGCAATAGAAATGTCCTCGCAACACATCAGTAACAAACATTTTCCAGAGATTTTGCGGCACACCATTAAAACCTAATAATTACTTATCATTCTACTTGTTTTCAATCATTCCTAAAATTTGTTATATCATTCGTAACAATTTAATACTTTTATTGAAAGCATGACATTTTTTAAAAAAATCAATATAATATAATCAATATAACTGTGACAGAGAACACAATTTGTGTGTATGTGTCAATTTTGAATTTTTTTCTAAGAAAATAAAAATACGGTATTTATTTAAATCTAAGCCGCACCCCGAATTCTCAAATTTTTTTTGTGAAAAATGAAAAATAGATTAAAAAGGTTTATCCAGATATCCAATTTTGCGAAATTCATATGCATTTGAAATGAGAACTAATAAGAAGTGAATAATCAGTTATTTTACAAGTATTAAGAACTTTTAAATACATGTACAGTGGTCCTCAAAAAAGTGTTCGTATACTTACAATTTCTTATAAAATTTAATGTTTTCGACTAATAAATATTAATAAATTGGAATTGTAATTTTTAAAATAATATCTGAAATTAGTTTTAATTGGAAAAAAGTAATAAATTTTTAAAAAGCATAGTCTCATTATTTTTTTTTTAAATATTAATAATCAAAACACTACTAAAAAATTGCGCCAGAAAGGTCTTCGTACACTTAAAAAAAAATCTTAACATAACTTTAGATATTGTGTATTTTTTCTTAATTTAGAACTTAGTAGGATGTCTTTTAACGGTCACAACAACTTTTAAAAGTCTTGGTAAAGATTCCATCAGTTTTTTTTTATTTTTATGTGTAACATCTTTCCTCTCGATTGTTGGAGATTTGTGGGAGTGATTTCGTGAAAAGGAACGGAAATGCGAAACAGGAAGTTGGGGAAGTGCGCGCTATTCAGTGAAGTTCTGTTTTTCCTCCTTCATTCGGGAGGGGCTCCACCCCCATCCCCCTGCGGTCTAGGTCATGGGATCTTTGTTTTTGTTTTCTCAGTTTAAGATCAGAGAAGAAACTAAGTCCTTTAAGCAGATACGTGGTTAGACAATGACGAACGTGTTTCGATACCTGACTTCGAACGGGCCACAAAGCACAGCTGGTGTTGCGATCTATCGTAAACAGAACAACTCATATGTTGTGGCTCCACATATGGATATTACTTATCCTCAAACAAGTGGACTGGGTATTGTTAGTCAAGATATTAGGGACATATGGGCCGCAAAATGCTTATTTGAAAATGGACAAACAGTGATTTTGGTGGTCGTATACATTTCTCCGAATCAAACGGTTAAAAAAAAATTGAAAGATTTCCTGCATTTTGTACTTTTACCGTATACAGAAGATGGTTCTGCTCTTTTTTTAAAAAAAAAACTCACTCGCTTCCCATGATTTTGAATGGTGATTTTAACGTTAATTTCAGTTTGCTAGAAGCCAAAACACTCATAGCTTTTTTTGAATGATGAACTCAAGCTCGAAATGAACACAAATCGAAATGTTTCAACAACTAACAGTGGTACTGTTATTGACGCTATTTTCCAATGGTTTTTAAATACTTTGAAAACACAAGTATATGTGTCACATTTTGGTTATCATAAATTATCATTACCGCTCTTCCCCAAATTGAAGAAGAACAATTATTTTTGATAAAAAATTGCATTACTCCTTGTGTTAATTAAATAAAATTTTCATTTAAAGATATAATTATTCCATAGAAAATTATTTCCAATCATACTCGATTCATTTTTTTCAGGATTTAAGTTGCTATTGCGAATTTACCACGATAACATGTCAGATGTTACACATCATATGCAACTATTGTAAGGCTCGTTTCTTTCTTTCTTTTTTTTTTTTTGTAATTTCTTCATCGATGTTTCTCCATTCTTCTGTGATTATTGTTTATACTTCACATTTTGTTTGAAAATGCCCTGTTTTCTTATTTTAAAATCTAATTCTCACAAATATATAATTTACTGGGTTTAAATCCAGAGATTTAGGAGTGTTCAGAATTTGGGAACAGTTATAGAGACGTACATTAAGAGCAGTGCGCTGGGGGTCATTTTGTTAAAAAAAAATGACGTGGTCTCTATTATCAAATTTTGGGTGGATAATTTTAAATTGTTCTTTGAAAATATTTAAATAAAAAGCTCATAATTCTAAATACCATAAAAAAATACCAAATTATCTAATCCTGAAACCGATTTACACCCCCACACAGGAACACCTCTACCTCCATACACTTCACTGTTCCAACTAAACTCTTGGGATTAAGTTTCAGTAAATTCAACATTGATAGGAATTTCGACATTTTTTGGTTCCAATGAGCGTAAAAAAAGTTTGAAGAAGAAAAAATGAGGAATTCCCAAGAATTTTTTTAAAGTGTAGATTTGAATTACGATTAAATGTGACAAGGGTAACAAGAGAACAGAATCTCTCGATATATATATTCACATTCAATCCATTACTAAAATCTAGAACTAATCCAATCAAATAATTATGTTGCAAGCATTTTTTTAAGGGTTTTTAAAAAAAAATCAATTTAAGGAAAATTTGTAAATTTAGAAACATTAGATTCTAATTCATTTCATACAGTTCATTTATGGCAGAGAAAACATTCAATTTAAATAACGCCCATGACGCTCAAAATAACGACACCCAGAGGGGGAGGGAAGCGGAAATAAAAGAATGTTTTGTAGTGGGAATCCATCATCGTTTGGGGGCTGGTATCTTCTTTCTCTGACATAAGTACAATGTGATTATCAGAATCTATATATTTCACTCTTCGAGCTGTTGGGGGGGGGGGAGAATATTTATCAAGGAACAATATCGTTGCTCAGTTTATGAAAACCTTGAACGATATGAAAAATGAATAATGTATGGGAGGGAAGATGATATACAAAGATATAATTCCTCGGTAAAACCTATAACTATTTTTGTGAACAATGGACAATATGATCATTAGTAAAATTACAGAATATGAAACATATGTGTGTGATGGAAGTCTTTTTTTTTAATTTTAAGATCTTTATTTTATTTTACCCGAAAATTTTAGATAACTGTAAACTTTTATTCCTCCCCTCTTCTTTGAATCACGAAACATTAATGATAAATTGTAATAGCAGCTTCCTTTCTCCACATTTTACAGTTTAACCAAAATTCTTATTTTTATTACAAAGCAGAAATTATAAACTAATATATCTGTTAGCATAAAATGTTTTATAGGTAAATTTTAAGAATCTGGTCTATACTATCCAAGTCCTTGATGTTTTTAAATGCTAGCCACTTGTTGAATAATGAGGATTGATTGAATGATTGTTTTCAACGAAACTACAGGGGGAGGGGGCAATGTTATTAAGAAAATTCACATTAAGAGTAACTAAGCTTATCATGCAATATTTGAAGGTTTAAGAAAAATTTCAATAACTTTTTAAAGCAATTAAATCATATTAGAAAATAACATAGAATTTAAATATGTTGAGAAATAGAATCTTTTTGGGATTAAATTTCCTTTACTAGGAATTCATATCACACTTTGTAAGTAAGGTTTTCAATTTTAAAGAACTTCAAATTTAACTTAAAAGAGAGAGAAGTAATATTTAAATAAAATATTTCAAAATAATATTACCAATTTAAATATTATTGCACTCGACATTTCTGAAACATTCAACACAAAAATCAGATTAGAAATTTAAAAATTGCCATCAATTTTTACACAAAATAATCTAAAAATGAATCATCTCAAGTAAGAACTAAAATTTTAAATTGTGATTCTAATTGTTTTGCTTATCTAGGATTATCATGCAATATTAGAATAACATTAAGAAAATCTTGTATCTTGGCCTTCATGGGCTGCTGTGCCACTGAGTTAAGTTATAAATGCATATGCTTTTTTCCTCAAGTTTTGTTCACAACAAAATTATATCTTTGTATGTCACAAAAGGCTCCCCCCCCCCCGAGACATCTTAAAGCATGGGCCAGGTCTCATTATTGATTCAACCTTAATGAGATAATGATTGGAATAAATTCAATGGTCAAGTGTTTTTTCTGGTTATACTCTCCGAAAAACTGGGAATTTTGAACGATATGTCAACTGGATACATGTGATGACCATCGTTCATGAAGAGGCCTATGCCTACCATCATACACCATTATTACTCTTTCAGTCAAAAGGTCGCAGTCAGTCGAGCCGGTATGTGCGATTTTAAGTTATGGATATTTATTTGTTTTGCGCTATTGTTTGTACGAGTATTTGACAATGTATGATATGGACTGTCTAATTTTAAGGATCATATGAAGGGTCCACATTTGTGTAGGGGCCTACTTTTACTTGGGAGCACAGGGCCTCAAGACATCTTGGCTCCCCCACCTCTATATTTATGTTTTGTCTTCATTTGGATTGTCAAGATCTGGTTATTGTTATTTGCCCCAAAGTTGAAATAATGGAAATATATAGGAAATAAAACAAATTGAGTAAAATATAAATATTTTGAGAGAAAGAACCTCTATCAAACATAATCACAACTATCAAGATTAGCATATTTTATTAACATGCACAGAATATTATTGGACTTATGAATTAAAATATACAAAAATGGTGTCGATATTAAATAAAGCAATAACACAAAACAAGATCAAAGCATTCTTATGTTTAAAAATAATCAATTTTTTTACCCTTTGAGTATATATTATGATGGATAAACTAAGATTGATACCCTAAATGAAAATTTTAAGATATATACACAAAAGAATAATTTATTTTTGATAACTGTTTGGTTGTAAAACAAATCAAAATGCTCATTATATCCCAGTCGTCCATTACAAACATTTCTTTTTCATTTTTCTTTTCTTTACATACCTTAATTATACTTGATATAATGTGAAAGCTGAAACCATTTTAATGAAGCAGAAAGTTGAAAAGAATTATTAATAAAAGCACAAAGGTGTAAGACTTACCTAAAAATATTTTGCTTTAATAAAAGTCAAAATTAATCCACAGTTTTAGTAACAATCTTCAAAACACAATAAAACTAAAAATAAAAGTTGGAAAAATATTTATTCAAAGATGATTTCAAATAGCAGCATGCATGTGTGCCATTTCGATTTATATCCATTTCATGCCCACAGCCCCTGCTTTGTGTGTGGGAGACAGGCAATATGTTCTTGACAGATGGCCAAGAACATATTTAACCAATTTATAAAATATTAAAGGTAAAACCTGACTTTGCAGGGGGGCCCTAATACTCTTCATTATGCCACTGATTTTATCAAATACTTTTATATATTATTGTGAATGTATCATTCATTTACAGAATAATTTAAATATCTGAGATTATATATAAAAAGGCCCTTTTACACACACTTAAAATTTATTCTTTAAAAGGTTTTTTCACATGTATAACCCTGCCTTTTTAAAATGATATGCCTTTTTTTTAAATTTCTGAAATCTGCCTTTATTATAAATCTAAAATAAATCTTGTTTAAGACAACAGCAAACCAAAACTTGTAACAGGCAAATTCACAGTTAATATTTATTGCTAGATGTACATAGTATGAAGAAAATATACATTAATGTTTATCATGTAGTGGTATTAGGGCTTGCGGGTTCAAAGACATGAAATTTATGGAAGATATGAAATTTTATAATTGTGTGACATTACGCTTTTGAATTAATTTTATAACCAAGAATATATCATTAATTTCTTACATCAGAACCAGAAGTAGAAATTTGTATACAGTAATTAAAAACTGTACTTTTTTTGTTAAGCTTTACTATGCATTTTCAGTTTCAAATAGGCACATTTGATTAAAAAAATTTTTTTGTAACACATTCTATTCAACATAGAATTTTTTCCTTTTTGTCAACAAGATTTCACTATTTCTCAATTAAAAATTGCTTTTCCTAAAACAAAAGCCAAATCAAAGTAATGCCTAGAAAATATGCCAAGCAATTCAACGTGATAAAGATCTGACACAAAAGTATTTTAAAAACAAAGATAATATAATGTAAATATCATCCACATAAGGTCAGCTCAGTTACTTAAAATATATGAGAATTACAATGATAAATTATACATATAATTTTAATTTTTTAATCCAGTAATAAATCTACTTTTCTAAATTTTAATTTGAACCTTATTTTTACTATCACAGATAATATATAATAATGTTAGTTAATCTAATATTGATATCAAAGAAAAATATCAGAAATAAATGCAAGATCACAGATGGGACATCGTAGGATATTTTCTTCTTACTATTAGATTTTATTTGTGAATGTTTAATTATTCATAATTTTATTTCTGAACCTAAAGATTTATTTAATGGGTACTGATCAGTTATACATATTATGGGTTGATAATTACGTTTCTGAGTTATTGCCAACACAAACATTAGCAATATTATTTGATAAGATAAATTTACCTCAAACACAATGATAGAACAGAATTTTTTGCATACTTTCTACGAGTTGCCAAGTTTGGCTTCATGGTTTCTATAACCAATAAGTACCATTTAATGTTTTTAGCAAGCAGTAAGAACAAATCAGTAACCTATATTTAAAAATGAATAAAACTTACCAATTGTGATTTCGAACCATCAGAAACACTTTCTTTGTATGTTCGATGATGATCACTTTTGGATTTTGCCTTTTTAGCTTTTGACTCCAGGTACCTCTGCTTCAAGAGTATAGTGTCCTGCCTTTGGCTTTCATAAAGGCTGTTGGCAGATTGCTCAAACCTTGGCAAACACGCATTCTGATGTTTGCGATATAGTTCAAACCTTCGCTTTAAGCGATCTACAACTGTCTGTCGTTTCGGTGGCAACACATCTCCCATACTACTGGGAGGATTTATAAGAATAATCAACACATGTTTAAAAAATATCTATTTTCAATGACATGCCCCTGTAAGAATGTCTCTAAAATGTAACAATTCATTCAAGATTATGCAACATCTTGATTCTATCAATATGTATTTCATATTAAATCATTATACATGAAAATAAACTCCAAGACAATGTTCCCTTATTTTCAATATCTTTTTTTCTAATAGAAATTTAAAATATTATCAATTTTACGAATCACTCGGCCTAGTAAGAAATGATTTTCATATAACATAAACTACTCCTGTTTCCAAAATAATTTGCAAATCAAACTATTACCTCAGTAATTTATTTACAATACAGCTCAATTATCAATATCAAAACCACCTGTTGCAAATGTACACTGTTATATCCAGAAAGGAATGTAGGACAACAAATACACGTGCTTTGTTTGGTAGCTCTCACGGTCAGGATCTGTACAAAGATTGCAGAAGTCAACGTCCGGTTTCACGACGGTCAGCCAACAAGCTGTGATTTTCGTCCCTACTTCACCTTCCTTGACGAAAATGCCCGCGCCGAAGAATTTCAAGTGTCAAAATAAAGGCCTGCGCTTCACAAACCAAGCCTTCGATCGGTACGTGACACAGAAGGCGCCCTATCTAACAGAAACTTAGCATGAGCAGCGCACATGCGTTCGAGAAGTGACCAACATTTCGTCCGACAAATTCGGTTCGTTCAGGCTGAGGTTGATCAGCTAAAAATAAATGCGGAGACAGTCTCCTTCGTTCTTTTTACAACCTTCGAACGGAGAGATGAAAAATCATAAACACATCGAATCGTCCGTTGCTTAGCAAATTCTCTCCCCCCTCCAGCCTCAGTCGGAACACACGCAAAAACGGGGAAAAGAGGAAGAAAAAAAGTTTGGAAAAGTTGTGTTTACAACCTCGTGGCAGAGCAAGGGAGTAGGAGACGAGGTTGCTGGAATTTAGGAACTCGTCAGTCAAGGTTTTTGAAACTCACGATCGCCAAGTAAGTCGCCAAAAGTTGTTTCGGTAGCCAACGGAGAAACAGCTGAAATGAACAGATGGAAAAGAGGGAGGAGGGATGCGATGTTTGTTATATATATTTATGTTTGGAATCGAACGAATTTTCGAAGTCCTCTGCGTTTCTTTCTGTAAGAGGTCATGTACTCTTTGTGAACAATTTGATTGTTATATTTTAAAATTTCGGTAAATATATGAGTTTTATTGAAGTATGTAATAAAGTATCGGTAGTATTGAGAATCTCTGGTTTTTGCTACATGTAGAAAATGTAAGCTATAACATGAATATTTTTTTTCAAGTCTTCTTGAATGTGCATTACATTTTGTACATCTATTCAAACGACAGCATTTTTTACTTTTTTAAGAAAACTGGGGTTTTTTTTGGAGGGGGAGGAAATAATGTATTTCATAATGTAATTCGAAAGAAAGTCTCCATAATATGATTCTTCAAAATACTATGTAAAAAATTATAGAATAAATATCTTAAGTATGACTTCTTAAGATAGTTTTTAATATTTAAGCAAAAAGTATAACAATGTAGTACTAAAAGGTGTTTAAATAAATTATTTACTCGTACTTGCTTTTAAAATTTCCATACTCAAAAACAAAATTCATTTTGAAAAAAAATATCCAGAATTATTGTACTTTTTATGATAATTATTGTGGAAGCGTGATTTAAAAGACAAACTAAATATTTTTCTATTAGAAGTTAATTCATAATTTGCTAACAGTTACAGTTATGTGTTTTGTGTGATATATGGAGCAATAAAGGCTATTATTCCCTTATAGTTTGCTAACAATATCCACACAACTTGATAATATTTATGTTGAACTTTACTAAATGTACAGTTTTCTGAAAATAAGTTGGATGTTAAGGATATCGGGTACCAACAACACATCTTTTTCAAAATTCTTTTTATTTATTTTTTATTTTAAGGGGTGGGGATACAAGAAAAGGTTCACTAGAAAAATCTCCGAATCGTTCCACAATTGATTTTTTTCACATAAAATTTAATTTTCTTGCTAAATGTCGAATACTGAACCATTAAAATGTAGGTTTGTTTTCAAATACATTGAGAGAGAGACACGGATATAAATCGTATATATAAATATTCAATTCCTGCTTTTTATACGAATTGAGTTTCAATTCGTATAAAAAGTAGGAATTGAATAGAGTAAATACAAAATATTTTTTTCATATTTTCATTTAGTGAAACTGATTAATATTTGTAGTCTAGTCAACATATTTCTTCTAATACGGAATATTAAAGCACATTTTTTTCCTCTCTTTTTTTTCCAGTAACCTTATAAGTGTAGAAATTTCACCTATAAGTACATTTTCGGGGCAATGCAATCAACATAGTAAAATGAAATTCAGACAAGGTTGGCTCGAAAATCTGCAAAAGGTGCGAGAGCGCTAGGCCTTACTCAGTGATTGGTTTTGCAAAATTAAAATACAGTCGGACCTCCATTTTGCGAACTTTTTTCTGGAACTATTTTACGACTTTTTTCGTCAAATAACCTTCCAATAGACAAACACATTTGATATTTTTTGAAATGATTTATTATCTAACAAATATTTTTCCATTCATAATTTTCTCTTCTTTTTCAACCCAGGGATATAAGAGGAAATTGGTTAAATAATCTGCGTGTCTGCCTGTAAAATGTTTTTTTCAGATCTGAAAAAAAAAATTCTTCACAATATTAACAACATTCGGATGGTTAAAATTCAAGTACCACGTCCTTAAGACTTTGAAAGATTTTACAAATAAATTTATTTTGCCCGCAACAAATAAATTTAAATATTGACTTAGCGCTTAAGAATAGATAAGTGGCGGATCGACGGACCAAACAGTGAAGTATACGGACTACTTTCATGGGAAAGTTATATTTATTAAAAAGAACATATATAGACCACACAGCACTGAGTCGTTATGCTAAAAGTTAAAAACATGTTGCTCTGTTATAAAAGTTTGAACCCCTGTGCACACTATTGGGAGATCAGATGTGCTCCCCCCCCCCCTCAAGAATTTCTAGCAGACCTATGATGAATTACGAAATAATAACCAAATAAATCGAGTCATAATCTCCTAAGTACACTATCCTCGAAGATTGTACTCAGTCTATCAGGAGACCATTATAATCTGTATTAACTTACTATGCACAAAATTGTTAGTAAAATACTTATTTTTGTAAAATTTAAGTTTAAAAGAAACAAGAAATGCCGTCACACTTACATTTATCATATTAGTGTTAAAGTATTTTTTAAATATAGAAAAAAAAAATCACAATCTCTTTAAGGTATCCGAACACGTTCGGAGTACTTTTTAATAAAATAGCATATTAAAACATTTATAAATGCTCTTTTAGGACTCAATATCAATAAATGTTACTATTAAACTATCAAAATTTAGAATAAATTACCTGAATTTTACAAAAATCACAATAAAAGGGAAATTTTAGCAATATTTTTGAAAAACTTGAAAGCAGTTAGAGAAAAAAGTAATAAACATATATTAGTAAAAGTATTACTAGAACAAATTAGATGCATTTATCTAGAAAATGTACTAAAATTTTAATTTTTTATTAAAATTTGAAAATTTTAGAGCTGATTGAGTAAACATTATAAGAAATGTTACATTTTTTATGAGTCCATTATTTAAATAACAAGCAAAACTCAAAAAGTATTAATACAATAAGAAATATTTTAGTACATTCTCTAGAAATAACATAAATATCAGGCTCAAAACGTTTTATAGAAATACATTCGTAATATTTTGAGTTATCAGACCAGGGCCGCCGCGTGGGGGTGGCAAAATTGTTCACCGCACAAGGGCGCCTGGGGCAGGGGGCGCCAAAATTTATAGTACTTATAGTTTTTTAATTTAATGTTACTTACATAAAAGTTGTTAATAAAAAACTTGCAATTTTGCATGTTTTATATTTTTATTAGCAATACAATAAGATTTTTTTTCTGAATTTTATATTTTAATTTAATTTTGTTTTGTTTTCTGCGGATTGTTTTCGTTTGTGTAAAACAAAATTTGATTTCCGATACCAACAATAAAACGCGCTTTTTTTTGGAATGTGTTCAAAACCTAAGAATTTGTTACATGTAAAAACAGGAATTGGGAATGATTTGTATCGGCATATATTTTTATTCATATGCTGAGAAGATGTTGTGGCTCAACGCCTTTGTTTTGTTTGCAATGATAAAATATGTACATTTTTAAAATTATGTAAATCGCTTGATTTTTCTTCTCCAAATCATATTTTGCTTCATGTATACTGTTATTAAACTGTTCTCAAAACTCGAAATAAAATCTTTATCGCAATGTTTCTCAAACTGTGGGGTGCGCCCTCCAGGAGGGCGTGATAACCCTACTTGAGGGCGCGAACGTATCGTGAAAAATCGAAAACAAACGATTTAAAATAATTATCAATTTGATAAAATAATTTACAATTTAAAATAATTACAAAGTAAAATACATTCTTATAAAATAAAAAATAAAATACGACTTCCCACTGATATAATACTCAACACTGATCAATGTATCAGTACTGCACAAAGTGTTTGATAATTAAGTTATCAATATTCAATTAAAAACAAGTTTTTTCTAGTGACTCCCCTGGTCTTGTCATATACAAAATATTTATCTTGATAAATTGTGCGGTTTATAATTAAAGTCGTATTGTTTTGTAGTTAGGGACGTTTCAAGGCATGAGCCAACTAGACACGGGTCCAGGACCTCGCTCTCAGTGGGGTCTCATTTCGTTCTCGACTCCGTCTTAATAAGATCATGTGAACCGGATAATTTTAATGTCGTCAAATATTATTCCCGTACATTCCCTTCGAAAAATAGTTAATTTCAAACTGCATGTCAATTGGCAAAAGGGATGTGATGACCGTTGTCCAGTGGCGTAACGTACCCCCAGCTACCAAGCCCACTTTTTCGCTTAGGCACATACCTAGGACGAAAAAGATTTGGGGGCGCAAAAAATTGAACGGTGAAAAAAAAATTTTAATTACAGAGAACGTGCACTTTTTAATAAACACCCAGTGTTTATTAAAAAGCCACACAATTATTCTCTTTCATTTTTATATCTAAATTATCAGATCTTCGTTTCACTATTGGCCAAATTATAATGTAAATCGCTTGGCTTTTCTTCCCCAAATCATGTTTTGTGTCATGTATACCTGTTATTAAATTGTTCTCAAATCTCGAAATAAAATCTTTATCGCAGCGTTTCTCGAACTGTGGAGAGCGCCCCCTAAGGAGGGCGTGATAACCCTACTTGAAGGGGAAGGGGGCAAGCGCGAGAATGTTACGAAAAATCGAAAATAAAATATTTAAAATAATTATCAATTTAATGAAATAATTTGCAATTTAAAATAATTATAAAACAAAATATATTCTTATATAATAAAAGATGAAATACACATTGAAACTGATATAATACGCACTACTTCTAAATGTATCAGTTCTGCACAAAGTATTTGATAATTAATTTATCAATATTCAATTAAAAACAAGTTCAGTAATTACTAGTGACTCTCTTGGGCTTGTCATATACAAAATTTATTTACAAAACTTAATATTTATCTAATTAGTGCGTTTATAATTACAGTCGTATTGCATCGTAGTTTCATCATCAAAGTACATTATAATTGCATTCAGTACATTGTTATTGTAAGAAGTGAAGGGCGCGATGAAAATTATGATTGAAAACTGGGTCGCAAATATTGAAAGTTTGAGAAACACTGCTTTATCGTGATCTACAACACTCTTTTTGGTACCATGAATTTCTTTAGATTCTAAGCAGGATATCTATCTATACACAAGGGCAGCCAAATTTACGATTTCTTCCAAATTTAAGATATGAATATAAAAGGTTGCAACACATAACTGTAATCGTCGCAATTCAGTTGAAAGTAATTTCGAATTTGTAGGGATTTCACTATATAAATTCTTTTCGTTGTTTGTTCAGTGTTGCGAACTTTACTTATTGAAAAGTTCTTGTTGTTTTCAATATTTTCATTTTTTTATAGACTGTTATTTGAAAATAAACTTCAAGTTCCATGAAAACTCTTACCATACATATTATTACATCTTAAAAAACCTACACAAGAAGCAATTCTTTTCTGGTTACATTCTATTTTTAATAACAATATGATTCATAATAAGCTAGTTTCCTGTTTCAATATTTCGCAATCTTCTCGTATGATGTAATTTTATTTTTTGTATCATTTTCTGTCTATCTCGGTGGGCTATTTTGTAGCTCTAAGTCCTCAATTTATTCCGGAGGATGTGCGTTCGATCCTCCCGAATAAATTAATAGCTAGGGATTCTCCAACCGTTTTATAGCGTAGCATTTCGTTTCTGCTTCTTTTTAATGTTAGTAAATACTCAAGCACATACAAATCGTATTAGATAAATTATAAAACTAAAATTACAGATTTAAAAAAAAAAGAACGAAACCAAGTGGGGTGCGTTTAAGCGCAAACAACGCCAAGAAAGAGAAGACAGTAAGTAAAAATTGTAGCTTTGAGTATATTTAAAATATTCCCATATTTTTACTTTTTTTTCTAGAAAGAATTCAACCAAGATAAAGCCCTCATTTTTTTTTTTATTTTTTATTTTTTTTTTTTACACCAGGGTTTTTAAATACCTAGCTACGCGACTGCCTTCAGGAAATCACTTTTTTTTCAAAGAGAGAGAGTTGACGTAATTTTAAATCAGTAATTTCTTCAATTTTACTTCATTCCTTTATAACTGCAAACGGTAATTATGAATT
Source organism: Trichonephila clavata (assembly GCA_019973975.1). NCBI lineage: Eukaryota > Metazoa > Arthropoda > Arachnida > Araneae > Nephilidae > Trichonephila > Trichonephila clavata. Next base: position 38,334 of record BMAO01026959.1, read on the forward strand.
TACTTTTGATTTGTTTTGTATTTTCCCTTGAGTAAAAAAATGTACAAACATTTTTATCATATTAAAATAATAATTTTATCATTAACATTTTTACTATATTATTCAAAACATACATTTATTATTTCCTTTCCTTTACAAAGGAGGTAATGTCCAGCTTAATGAAATATCATTTTTTAAAAATTTTATTTTTTAAATTTTCCATGTTACATCAGCTAATTTTAAGATTTTCGTCTACATTTATACATATATTTCAATGGACTTTTATAGTACTTTTATGTTGATTAATATGCATCAATATTAGTTTTCTGTGCTTCAATACATCTTCCAAAAACACACTTTTCTATGCAAGAACAGTTTTATAAAGTTTAATTATTAGTGTAAACATAAAATTCCAAATAGTAGTACTTAAGGTAGTATTGGTATTGAAGTTTTTTTTCACGAACTTCAAAGTTTATTTCCTAGCATTGATATTTTGACACTGATCGCACTTGTATTGAGCTATAGAAATAAAAATAAATAAAAAATATCTATAATATTTCTTCCTTTTTGAAGGAATGGAAAATGTTAATGCTTGTGTGTATAAAACTTGATTTAAATAATATAAAAAATATTAATTGGAGCATGACAGTATTAACGCGACTGTTGCTGGGATGGGGGACCTTTTTCCTGGAAGCTCATATCAAGTAGGTGTCTGAAACTTTCGAATTCTTGTTTCACTAACAACTGATTCTTGCGTGAAAGTATACCGATCCCCAGTTTAGAATTCATCTTACTTTATAAATTCTCTGAATTTTTCTTTATAAAAAAATAATAAAAATAAATGTGGTAAAATATTCTTGATTCAAATGATACTACAGAAAAACTAGCTTTCAGAAACAGAAATATTTGCTTTCATAATAAACAAGGAAACAAAAGTTGATTGTAAATTAATGTTTACAACATGTGTAAATGATAGAAAGGCTGGTTAATATGAAATTTTTTGCCTTAATTTTGTAGAATTATTCTTTGTTGAAAATTTCATTTAACTTTTTGTACACTATTTGGGATGTGATTTATATTTGCACAATTCATCATAATCTGAATATAATATTGTTTATGTCTTATCATACAAAGATTTAAAAATTCAAATTTATCGTAACCAGATTATTCACTGAACATTTGGTTACTGAAATACGCACATTTGTGTTAAAATTATTCTTACTTTTTGAGAAATATTTTACTCTGGAATGCCCTACTCATATCGTAAAGAATTTGAAATTTGCTTCAGATAATCGTAGATCAGATGAAGCGTATGAACATGCAATTGCCAGTGAAAGTATCGTTTCTGATTATTTGGGGGTGGATACTGATTTTCCCCGCAGTCTAAACAGGTTTAAAAAGAAACTGTTTCAAGATAAACCGATGAACCAATCAACAATCCAAGACAAAAGTTTAAAGTTGAATTTTACAATATAATATTAGACACTGCTATTTCTTCAATTTCAGTCAATTAAAAGAACATTACAATTACTTCAAGGTATACCTAACTTAGCCTAATACTTCACTATATACCTAATTTAAAAAAACTGGAGTGACAATGAAATTTTAAAACATTGTGAAGATTTAGAACGAAAGTTAACGGATACTAAAAATATTAATGAAAAGGATATAGATGGATTAAATTTGTTTGAAGAAATAAAATATTTCCGATGTTTTACCAAAGAGGATATGTCACCTATTAATGTTTTAAATTATATTTAAGAAAACAATCTTATCGATACATTTCCAAATATTGCACTAGCTTTACGGATTTCTTTAACCCTGCCAGTTTTGGTGGCTATTGGAGAACGAAGTTTTTCAAAAATTAAAATTATAAAAAAACTACATGCGATCTACTATGGCGCAGGAGAGATTATCGACCTGTCAATTATATCTGTAGAGAGCGAAATTTTGGATAAATTAAATATAAAGGAATTGATACGAGCATTTGTTGCTGCTAAAGCTAGGATAATCAATATTTGAATATATTTTCTAATTTTTATATTTTACTTAAAAAATTTTATATCATTTTGGCTTTGTTTTGTATTTAAAATTTATGAAATAATAAAAAAAAAAAAAAAACAATAAGACAAACGTGTTTTAATATTATAATTTTAAAGCTTTTTCGTTCGAAAGTCAAATTTCGAATACTATATAAATGAGTATTTCTTATTTTATTTGTAGCACTTTATAACAGTGCAACAGAACCCCATAAAGGGGCGCCGAATTTCAATTTGAACAAGGGCGCCTAATACCCACGCGGCGGCTCTGTATCAGACTCGCCATGACAGATTTTGAGCCATTTAAATGCCCACTTCTGGTGGATCAAAAACCTACTTCCGGTTTTCTACATTTATGAAATGGATTGTAACTTGGCCTCTAGGTAGTGTAGAAACAAAACGAAGTATGTTTCGTAAAGTCAAAACATAGTTTTTTTCAATAAAATAAAAAACAAAAATATCTGTCTTGACTGAATTTGGTCATTTTCAACGTGTTCGGATACCTTAATACATTTTATTATAAATTATGTCAGCCAGCCAAAAATCGTTTACCTACTTTGTCGCGATCCTTCGACCGCGAGTGTGGGAGGGTTCGAGTAAGAAACGGACATAATTTAAAGTTAACCACTTTTATTTTAACCATTTTTACCACCATTTTAAACCTCAGTCGCTACTTCCCTTCCACTAAACGGCTAACCTAAGCCTAACTAACATGGCATCAAATAAGGCTGATGTCAATCCTGAAGAGCTAAAATCCTGCGCTCTGGGAACGATCGAACAAAGATATCCAGCGAATGAGTAGCTCCACATCTACACTGACAGCTCATACCGCCAGAAACAAACGGAACCGGCATGGGATGGTTCTGTCAGCTGTTTGAGAGCTCATTAGCCGTGAGAAAGAACGCCTCCAATTACGATGGCGAGGTCTTGGCTGTTTGTGAAGCTACAATGCAATTACTAGCTGCCAGTCTAACTCCTGTAAAAGTTGTCTTCTTCATAGACTCCCAAGCTGCAATTTTAGCTTTCAGCAGCAATACACCAACTAACTGCCTTAACACAATTCAGTGCCGAACTAAAATTGCGGAGCTAATCTCATATGGCTGGACAGTGGCGTTACAGTAGGTCCCAAGTCATGTTGGGATCCCTGGCCATGAGAGAGCCGACAAAAAAGCCAAGCAGGAACCGAGTGATCCCAACCGGAAGTCCCTTGATTCTCAGAAGATCAGAGAGCATTATTTCCACTTTCATTGACAAATATACTATCGTGACCCAAAAGACCAAGAGCCTTGGAAAGCCATGGGAAAGTCTGGCCATTGTGGGTCAATCTCGAGGCACCTGGAGAGAGCCGAGGCTGTTGCCCTCTTTCGCTTAACCACCGACATGACTTTTTGGGAGTATACCTGCACTGGCTAGGCCTGGCTGCTAACGAGGCCTGCCCACTCTGCGGCCATGCCAGAATGGATGGTGACCACCTGCTCTAATGCAATGACTAGATGAATACCCGACTGACGAGATCATCAGTCGTATTGAGAGGCTCGGAATCAAATGGTCAAGAAGCTATGCGCGGATGTTGGATAAATAAAATAAATAACTTTTATTTAGTCTTTAATAATTATGAGACTTCATGAGAATCACTAAGAATGCAGTCTGATGACTAAACCCGAGGAGCAATCAAACTTATTAATCGAACTATATAAATATAATCACTTATCTATTCTCCTGAATGATCTTGCTGTAACACTTGCTTAATAAGCCGTAAGGTGTGTGGCTTTCCTTTCTCTTAATCTTTCCTTCTGGAATTAATAATACTAAGTGCGACCACCGGTCACTCACACTATGCTTTCTGCTGAGAACCAATTTTCAGCCATTCGCACCACCTACTCCACGACTAGCACTTAAATAGAGAAGCTTGCATTTACATTAAATCAAGCCCTCTTTTCGGAAAATTGTTTTCACCTAAAATCACAGTTAAAGAAATAGGATTTGAAGAATCTCGAATGGAATCCGTGACAACTTTTAAAAATGCTTTTCTCTGTCACTGGCAGAGAGGATTATTTTTGAAACGCATTTTATTCTGAAAAAGTAGACTGATCAAAACAGTAATAAGTAGTATAATTTAATAGACTTTCCAAATAACAACTAACTCAGAATATAATATTGATATATTGGAGTATTTTGCAATCTGAAAAAGATTAGTGAGTTTATGTTCAGTTCTTTACTATTAAACAAAGACAAACCTTAAAAAAATAATAATTAATCGTGTAAGGCGAAACCCAAATGTTCAGTACACCAAAAGTAGTATATACAAGAGGATTTCATACCAGACTGACAAATTAGTAGTATGTGTAGGGGGTACAGAGACGATCAGGAATCACATAGGAATGCAGGGCCACAAATGCCGTAGTTACGAACTATGGTGCAAAGAAGCAGACAAAAGAAAAGAAAAAAGAACAGAGATAGCTACACATTCATGAGACAGAAAGCAGTTTTTGAAAGGTGCTGCAACAGGTGCTCGAAATTGCGGGCAGAAGTCGTCTGGCAGGCCTAACAGTGACGCTGCATAGAATTCCTTACGTATTGGACAATCCCTGTCATGTTACGTATCCTCTCGGCAGTTACAATTTCTGGAGCGTTTCCTTCAATTGAAAGAACATGCGTCTCATTCAACAAACTCTTTATTTGAACCTAGAAGTTCATGTAGTTTCGAGCACCAGTTGTAGTACAACCCCACAATAGAATATTTTCTGTCTCATTAATGTGCTATTTCTGTTCTTTTTCTCTGTTTCTTTGCACCACAGTTCGCAACTACAGCATTTGCGACTCTGCATTCCAATGTGATTCCAAGTCATCTCTGTACCCCCTCCACCAGTTTCTCGGTTTGGTAGCGAATCACTCTGTTTATATATTTACATACATGCATACGCATGCTGCAATACATGCCACAACATTGTCCGGCAATGAATTGATTATACATCGGATGTCGTACTGAAGCAGATGGGCCCAGAAATCTTGAACACAGTCCTAATCATGTGCAAAGTGACACGGGAGCATTTGTCGCTTTGGCTTGTCCTACAAATGCCTTATAAGAGACAAGACTACGGGGGCCGTCTAGCCATGAAAGAGTCTAAACACAATGCAAAACATCTTGACCCACTTGTACAGTATGTGGAAAGAATTATCTTGTTGAAATAGTGTCCTTGGCAGACCATATAGGAAAGGTCCCATATGGGGATGAAAAATGCCATGAGCATAATGCTGATCCTTTAAAGTTTCTACCATAATTAGAGAGGACCGGTTATCATAGACCAGTGACTATTACGACTACTGTGCGGATTGTGTGTCGCGCGGCAGTTTGATTGATATTGTACCATTGACCAGGGTGCCTCAATACTCATACGCGATTATCATTCGTCCCCCAAACTAACTGGGACGCACCACGTTTTTCCAAACTGTGGTCACTCTGGATAGGCACCACTGTAGGCAGAGTCAACGAGGACAGACACGAAGTTAAAGACAGTACACGAAGGCGCTTGTATTGAAGGTCTTTTTTCTTTGTTATACGTCTATCTGGCAATCTTCGCTTATTAAATTCCTCCTAACGCCTGAATATGATAGTTACATTTACGAATCTTCCAATGTGCCCTGCAGTGGCTTAATAGAGAATATTAGATCCTTCCCACAAAAGTCAGGGGGATCTAATATTCTCCTTTACACCACTGACAAAGCACTAATATATTTTATAAGGTAGAGGAGATAGCAGAGGTTTAAATAAGAGTGGGGTTTAGGGGTTCAACCCCAATAGTTTGTACCATTGAGATTACTCCTCGCCTCTTTCGTCAACGTGTTTTTTAGAATGTAACTCCCCCCCCCTTCCACAAGAGAGGTCTGTATACGGTACTGGGAGTGAGATACTACTTCTTATGTCATCTTCGAGATTAAACCAGAAATCTACGGTCTATCGCAATAAACCAGTATGTTCACAGTTAAAAAGGCAATAAAAATGTGTAAAATAAACAAACACACAGTTGTATTTTTTAAAAATATTGGAATACACTATATGATCACTGGCGTAACTAGTTCTGAGTGGGCCCCGTATCAAAACTCCTTCGGGGCCCTTTTTCAGAAAAGAATGCCCTGTTAGTGGTACTGTAGTTGCACAAGTTGGGGCCCCGTATCATTGATACGGCCCTTGGATATAATGCTCTCCGAGAAAATCGGCATCCGATATTAATATACGTATAGGGATAAGAATTGAATTGAAGAATTAAGAATTCTGTTGAAGCTCTTAGGAACACATACTTCATAAATAGTTCCGAAATGTCTTTTCAGCCCTCAAAAAACTAAGGAACCCATCATATTCTTCAAAAAAATTGTTTTCATATGTTTTTTAAAAATGTACGTTAAAGTTATCTCATAAAATTTTTTTTTCTTTTTCCAATTTTTTTATTTTCATGCAGGATTTCTACTTTTTAAAATTTTTGTTCTTTTTTTTTTGCACTCGCGAAAGGTGCGGTAATTTAGTTAAATTAAAATATTTCTCTTCACCTTCATATTTCTATTTTTTTAAGTGGAAAGCCCTTATTTTTTATTAAATTAACTATGCAGCATAGAAAAATTAGTTCTTGATTCTTAGTGTGGATGACAACACGATGCAATAACCCACATCGATTCTTTTTTGGGGGGGGGGGGGGGTGGCTGCGGCATCAAAAGTGGTTACGATGACGAATTCGTGGAAAGAGTGTCGCGAGTTCGAGCCTTGGTGCAACTGAAAACACGACTTGTAGAGAGGACAGATACGCGTTAAAGCTGTCGAGGCTCAATGTCGTCCCGTTGGTGTGGTCGTTCGGAGAGGGGTGCCAGCTGAGGTAACGTTCTCGTCCATCACCAATAGCCCTCTGGTTGTTTTATTGTGCAACGTTAACGTGCTCTCGGCAAATTTAAATTTCTAGCACGGTTTCACATCATCAGAGCTCAAGTACCTTCCTATGGGAGGAAATTGGATGTAAAAACTACTTGCAGGGATTGGTATGTCACCAATTTGGCGCTACACTAAAGAGAGATACCAGCTCCTAGGGAATGTACTAGGTCTGCAATGTAGAACACCAATCCACAGCCCCATTACAAATAAAATATTTAATAAATGTGTGTTTCCGATGTATAGAAAACATAGGGCAGTATGGAAGTACTATAAATAATTCTACTAAATTTGAATATAATTTATTAGCATTTTTACAATCAACATATTTTAATATCAAAACATATCACAAACTACACTCACTTCCAAAAGTAAAGCACGAAGATGAAAATGCAAACAAATCAACAAATACTGC